>CM076579.1:941402139-941510460 GCA_034641835.2 Pinus albicaulis | reverse complement strand
TTTCCTGTGAAGTTTAACAATGAGCACTCCCAGCTTATCGACAAACTCTTCGCTGAATAGATTATCCCAAGAATTAGCTGCTAGAATACCCGCATAGTTTTCTCTGGTGTCCTTGAAGGCCTCACATTCTAGAATGAAATGTTTTTCTGTTTCCACTTTTCCGGAGGAGCAAAAAATACATACTCTTTCTTCCCACATTTCTTTTGGCCTTTTCCAGCGCCCTGTTTCACAACGGAGTTGATGAGAATTAGTCCTTAATTGAGCAATAAGAATTCTAGATCTCCAAGAAATATCAGCCCCTATGTATGCCTTTTGTTGATGGTTATGTGTGGGGTTAAACTCTTCTATGTAGTACTTCTTCTTTCTCTCTAGCTCTTTCTTCCAAGTATGTTTATGGAATTTATCCATAACAAAAGTTCTTATCTCTTTACTGTTTGTAGGACACATGCTCAAGCAAATACCCCATTTACTAAACCATTTGTTATTTTGCCGCATCCAAGTCTTCTGTCTTTTACACAATCTGTCAATAAACACAACCTTAGGCCATCTATCCTCTTCCATTTGCTCAATTTTTTTCAGATACCTTATGACTCGCACCATAGCAATTGCTTCAATAGGAGCAGCCCCGGTTTCACTTAACAGGATAGCATAAGGAACTGCACTTTTAATTTTGAATTTGTTTGTAATCAAACGTTTCTGAATTTTCTCAATTTGTTTCCACTGCATCTTGGTTGTACTGCTGGCCCATAGTTCACAACCGTAAAGAATCACCGGAATTACTAGAAGCCCAAAAAGAGTTAGGGTGGTTTTCCAGTCCCACAGCTCTGCCTCTCTACACCTGTTTTGAAGAGCATAAAATGCTTTCCAACCCCCTAAAGTTCTTTTCTTTCTACAACCATCCCAACTTAAATTTTTGTTGAAGTCAATTCCGAGGTATTTGTAATCTGCAACTTCTTCCAAAATGCTGCCTCCAAAATAGAACTTATGTTGGTTATGCTTTCTTTTGTTAGAGAAAACCACTACTTTCGTTTTGCTAATATTGACTTGCATCCCAACAAAAATGCTCAAGGGAATGTAAATGCTCTTGCAAACCAAGAGCCGAATTAGCAATCAATATAAGGTCATCTGCGTACAAAAGAAGCTTGATAACGAACTTGCCCAAATGGATACCGTCACCCCCTTGCGAATTTAGCCACTATTCAAGCTTGTCAATATATAACCCAAAAAGGGTAGGAGACAATGGGCAACCTTGCTTGACCCCGATATCGCTTCTAAAACTTTCCGAAATGCCAGCTGAAGTTCTGATTTTGACTTTCACCTCTTCATACAACCTATGCACAGCTGCTCTCAAATGCTTGGGAACCCCGAGTTCCTCCATTCTACCCCAAAGCTTATCCCTAGGAACCGTGTCAAAGGCTTTTCTGAAATCAACAAAGCAACAAAAAACTTCTTCCTTATTTTCCCAACCTTTTTCAATGATGTGCCTTAAAGTTATACAATGATCAACTGTGGAATGTTTAGGCCTAAAACCTGCTTGCCCTTTAGCACGTTTATTTCTTTCTTCTGCCCATTTGCTAATTTTCTTTTCCAACATGCTTCCAAATAACTTTTCAAACAAGGGGTTTATCATTATGGTTCTATAATTGGAAGGATTATTGACGTCACCACTCTTGAAAAGAGGTATTGCCATACTAGTTGTCCAATCTGTGGGGAACCCCTGCTGTAAGATGTTGTTGAAATTTTTTGTGATGTGAGGTGAAAGAAATTTTAAGCCCCACTTTAGATACTCTGCTTGGAGTTCATCTAAGTCTTTTGCTTTTCCAGCGCCCAACTTCTTGATACCCATCTCTACCTCTTGCACCGTGAAGAGTTTTGTGTCCGTGTTGACCAAGGGAGGAGGGTCAACCTTGGGATCCTGCTCATAAAGTTGTCTTGCATAGTCAAACCATTTAGAAGCTGTAATGTTGTTTTCAGTTTGCACCTTTTTCGATTGGAGCTCCTTCCAAAATAATTTGGGGTTATTTTTCCCGAGGAAGATTAGTTCTTCTCTCCTCGAAACCATAAAATCGGCTTTTTTCTTTTTTACTAACTGCTTGTAAGCTTTGAGCTTTATGTTATCCGTGTCTGATTCCTTCCACCTTCTCCTTGCCTTTTTGCATTCCTCGTCAAACCAAGCATTAACCGGAAAGCAATTTGTTTCGAACTTCTTAATTTTTTCTCTTTTGCACTCAGCAAGTGCGCTTTGAATTAAATGTGTTAATCTGTGACTATGAAGGCCATGAGATGGGATTTCCTCCTTCTTGAAGAGCCTCTCTAGCATTATTTTGAAGGTATTACAATTCGCTGGATTCAAAAGAATTCTGCCCTTTGGGGGATTTTGTTGAACACATTGATTTTTCGACCCCAATTGCTTTTTTCCGGTCCAAGAGAAACTTAAACAGATTGGCTTGTGATCTGATTTTAAGTCCCAAATTTGATCTGCAATCAACACTTCCTCCATTTTCTCACACAAACTATGCGAGCAAATTACATAATCTACTACACTTGCTCCATTGTAAGTATTGCAAGTGAAATTATCGGACTTTTCCCATTTAGTCAACCCATTACAAATGACTAAATCGAAAGCCCCACATAGCATAAGCAGTTTTTCTCCAAAGATATTGCAACCTTTATCCTCTGAAATTCGTTTCCACTGATGATTACTCTCTTCTGTAAGCCAAATAGGGTCACTGTCTTCTTTACAACAAAGAATGCTAGCTTGTTCACTTGCAGTTCTAGCATTGAAATCCCCCACTATAAGGACTTCACCTAGCTGAGAATATATTGCAATATCCGTTTTTAGGGCTGCAAAGGGATCTTTGTGGTCAAGCCCTCTACTTTTGTAGATTTTTGAAACTTGCGGTGCAAAATAGCATGCTGCAATTCTAATGAGATTTCCATTTTCTGATATTTTAAGCCAAACAAATTGTTTATTTGGGTCTTCTTTTTCTAGCTAAATGAAACGACCTTCTTTTTCTCTTACTAATACCATGATACCCCCGTGTCCTTTGCCATTCCCTGCTGCCTTGTTCCACACTGCTATCTTCCAATACCCTTCAAACAAAGGTGTCTTACACCCTTCATGCTCATGTGTTTCTATGAGGCAAATTATGTCTCTACCTTCCGCAATAGGCCCTAACCCAGGGCCTCGTCTCCATGGGTAACCCCTGCAGTTCCAACAAACTAATCTTAAGGAAACCTGGGTAAGACTTGATTGCTATTTGTTTTGACATGCAAGACTCACAGTTGAGTCTTTGTCCCTGCTTGCCCATAATGACCTTTCTTCCTCATTTCTTGCTAAAGAGTTTGCTGCCTCTTCTTTGTTATCATTTTGTTGTATTGTTTTGGAAGGAGGTCCAAATTGCGCAATCACGGCTTTACCTTTATAAATCCATGCTCTTTTTCCCTCATCTCTTGCTGCCCTAACTTTTGTCATTTCATCCCTCCTTTCCTCTTGATGTCTTACAGTTAAATCTTCTTCTATAAAAAACCGAGAACCCCTTAAGAGTTGCTTCTTTCTCAGAATGATATCTTTATCATGCAAGTTGGGCAAGATGACTTTTATGGGCCTAGCTCTCTCACCGTTGAGCTTACCTACTCTCCATGCTTGACATACTCGTCCTTGCCATTGGAGTTTGTCTTTCAAGAAGTCTCTTGCAAGGTCAAGAGTACATTCATTTTTACCATACTCTTTCACCCCTTTAATAATTATGTTTCTTGCTCTATCCAGTCTTTCCTTTCTTTCTCTATCTTGCATGTTGTTAACCTGGATGTTTGTTTCTCCTTCCCTCTTAGCAGAATTGCCAACAACTTGAGCCCAAGTTTTGGAAAGTTTTGTGGGATCTTCTTTCCTCCCTTCTTTTGATGTTTCTTCATTGTTGTCTATTTGAACAACTGCTTTCCCCTTATCCTGGGGTGGCTTCGCATTCATCACCTCTGTGTTTTCCACTGCAAATTTCTTCATGTTTTGCACCTCCGCTTTCATGTTTTGCACCTCCGCTTTGTATAGCTCTGATAACTCAGGTAACGCAGGTAGCGCAACATTTCATAACTCAGTAGTAACTCAGCCTCTAATACCAAGAAGAGCCCTTGTGAAGAAACACATGTAACTGACCAAGTTCTCTTTTGTATTAATGTGAGCATCATTATATATATGGAGGGGGAAGAATATATATGGCGAGGGAAGAAGGGTGGATCTATTTCCATATTAACTTTTCAAAATTTCCTTTCATTTTAATTATTTAAAATTTATTTATTATGTTTTTTATTTGAAAATAACTTCTCTAGGTGTTATTGTGTCAATCTCTGAACCATTGGATCAAATGTTAGACGATTGAAATGTTTTAGGTCATTAGATACCACTCACTAATAAATTTGTATTTTTATTATTTCTATAAGTTAAACTAATTTATATTAATTACGTCATAAGAGGTTGTCCGAGCCATTGGATCAAATGTTGGACGTATCAATAGTTTTAGACTATTGGGGAATCTGGCAAGTTAAAGTTTTATATATGTTTTTCATAATGTTAGTTTTTTTTTAATAAGTGATTGAATTTAGGTTTTGGTGACTTTGTCAAATTACCCAAAAAAAAAGAAAAAAATGGAAGTAAATTAAATAAAAATATTGATATATTGTAATGAGCATTTTAACTAGGTCAAAAAATAATAATAATACTAAACTATAAAAGCAACCCATGGTATTGACTCATGGTCTGCATGTGGAATGTGGTTTATGTAAAGGGGGAAATTAAGATGGCATAACTCTCGATCTACCAAGAACCAAGAGAGATCAAATGTCTTGATATGCAAACCTCATTGATCCCTCTCATTAATAATATAGATCTAAACTAATTATTTACTAAACTATAAAAACAACCCATGGTATTGACTCATGGTATTCATGTGGAATGTAGTTTATCTAAAGGGGGAAATTAAGATGGCCTAACTCTAGATCTACCAAGAGCCAAGAGGGATCAAATGTCTTAATACGAAAACCTCATTGATCCCTCTCATCAATAATATAGATCTAAACTAATTATTTAATAAAATTATTGTTAAATGTTTATAACCATTATTCTTTTAAAATTTCACTTAATAAAATGTATCTAAATTTCATACATCCAAATATACATAGTTTTTCTTGTCCTATATTATTTTTGTTACAACTATTTCATTATTCAAAAAATACATGGATTTTTTGTTATATATTATTTATGTTACAATTGTTTTATTATTTATTAGTATTTCTTAATATATAAAAAATTAAATTAATAATAAAAAATTTTAAAATATGTGATCTTTTTAAATTTCCAAATTATTTCACGACATAATTTATCTTGAGCAATAATGGTGAATGTTCATAATTCTCATTTCTTAAATAACACTAAATTTACCTTTAATTACTTAATTGTAATAGCTTGTAACTACATACATACCCTTTTTTCCGTTCGAAAAAAACTATATGCATATCTTTAATTACCTAATTTTAGCGTTTATAATTTTTCATATTATATGATGTCAAACTTACTCAACTTTTTATTATGAAATTTTAAACAATGTTTCTCACTACATAATTTTAGCTTTTATAAATTTTTTTTTTTCAATTCCAAACAAAACTTACAAAAGAAAAAACTCAGTCAGTCCTTATTGTAGATTATATTTTTACAAAATTGACACTATGTGATTAAAAATAGAGTAAGTTGAGACAACGTTAAGGGCTTTTTTGTACAATTTTTATCATAACCTTTCCCTCCATCCAATATATAATGTAGAGTCTTCTGAAGAGAGAGTATATTTTAG
The DNA here is from genome assembly GCA_034641835.2 of Pinus albicaulis. Taxonomy (NCBI): domain Eukaryota; kingdom Viridiplantae; phylum Streptophyta; class Pinopsida; order Pinales; family Pinaceae; genus Pinus; species Pinus albicaulis. The sequence goes on along the minus strand of CM076579.1, from coordinate 941,504,620 downwards.
TTTATAACTTGATCCACAATCAAAGAAAATGACTAGGGATTTCACAAGTTATTAGTTTATAACTTGATCCATAATAAAAGAAAATGGCTAGGGATGTCACAAGTTATCATTCGCACAGTGATGTATTGAGTGATGTATTGACGTTCTTAGTTGAAATGGATCCTATTAGATGTATGGTGGCCAAAGACACTAAAAAATTCAAAAAAGATATATGTTATGACATCCATATTGTCTACAAACCATCCAAATTTCTCATCTTATACAACAATTTCTAACAATAACCACTCAATTTACTCTCCAATTTTTTAAACCCCCACCCATGCTATGGAGATCACACTGCAAAATCAAATGTTCCTCTGAATTTTTAAGGGGTTCATAAACAAAACAGACAACAAGGAAGTCAATATTGTGGTATAATAACTGAATTTTAAATCATTGTGACAAACAAAACATCACATTAGCTCACATAATATATATTTAATGCTATAAGGATCTAAGATGATAACAAAGTTTTGAATCATCATAATTAGGTGAAAACCAAAACTAAGTTGTAGCCACAGGCAAAAAATCACAACAACTCACATAATATATCCAAGGTTGCAATGAACTCCATACATTGTGATGGACCTCATGGGAATTTTAGTGCACATATAACACCAACCTAATAATTCTATACTCTTGATCAATTTAGAATAACCTAGGATGTGTAAAATATTTTAATAAGATAAACACAACAGATAACAAGAAAGTCAATATTGTGGTATAATAACTGATTTTTGCATCATTGTGACAAACAAAACATCACATTAACTCACATAATATATATAATGCTATAAGGATCTAAGATGATAACAAAGTTTTGAATCATGATAACTAGGTGAAAATCAAAACTAAGTTGTAGCCACAAGAAAATCACAGAATATATCCAAGGTTGCAATGAACCCCATACATTGTGATGGACCTCATGGGAATTTTAGTGTACATAGAACACCACCCTAATAATTTTATATTCTTGATCAATTTAGAATAACTTAGGATGTGTAAAATATTTTAACAAGAAACTAGATTTGTAATTATGAAATATAAAACTATAACTTAAATTTGTGAATTTACTTTGTATTTTTTTCTTATGTATATAGAGAAAGAATAAACAAAGTTTGGAGTTAAGAAAATAAACCATAACATAAAGAACAATATCTCCTTCCAAAAATGTCTCCATATTAAAATGATATTCACTTTCTTGTATACCAAGACTATTGTTCTTCATATACGATTTCTGATAAGTATGCAATTGCGGCTCAGATATGTAGATGAACTTGAAGTAAACTCTATTTTTGTTAATAAAAATCCTCTTTATTGACATCTATGCTAGATAGATTGTACTTGAATGTATTTAAAATGTCTTATTTGAGTTACGTGTTGGATTATTAATCACCAAAGGATTTTCACCCCCAATTTCCTATTTCAATATCTATAACAAATTTTTTTGGTTGATAACTCTTATCATCTATATCTTTGAAACCTCCATGACTTGCTTCCATGGAAGCAAAATTTTCATTTCATTCCTTCACAAAGACTTGTTCTCTGCAACATCTTATTCCTTCTAGCCTACTCTTTCCTATGCTATTGCCTTCTTATTTCCTATGCTATTGCCTTACGACGTTTCTTTTGCAACATATGGTGCAATTGCTAGTTATATAAACAAGATATTGCATGCAGAAATAGTCTTAAATCTTATTAAACTTTCGAAATTAGAATTTTTTTTTTTTTTTCAAAACAGTTTATTTAAAAAAAAAAATGTAATTCAACTGGTATTATGTGTCACAATTAGGGTTAGAATAAAGAAAATTACAAATAATATTTTGTCCATCTTATATTTGGTTTTGGTTATTTTTGTAGAGTCATTTAGCATATTCAGATCTATGCCATAATAAAATTTGTTTTGTTATAAAATGATTATTAAAATATATGTGTAATATATTTACTTTAAATTTCATAATTCCATAAAGATTTACACAATTACATTTCAAATACAAAGAGACAAAAGGAACTGGAGTAAGTTTTTATGTTTTATTTGTAATGAAAAATATAGGAATATTATAAAATGTTTATAATAAAGAATTTTAAAAATATTAAAAAATCTAAATATTAAAACCTTAATGAATGTTTTTAGTGATTGAGAAATATTTTTAAAATCTATAACATTAATGAATTTTTTGGGACTCATAAATATTTTTAAAATATAAAAAAACAAGTAATGAACATTATTAAAAATAAAATATTTTTTTACATTAAATATTAAAAATGAAAATTTATTTTGTTACATTATTAAATTTATTAGTTTTTCTAAACAAATATAGATCATTTTAATATTCCATTAGGTAAATTTCAAATTTAAAACATGGTGACTTTAGGTGACATACCCAAACATATCACAATGCCAATGACATGTTGGCACTTAAAAATTATAATTTGTACATGTCACTTTCACCATTGGCTTTATACATGTCAAATTTAATAATTTATAATAAAACTATTTATTTGTTGAATTGTAAATTTGTGCATATTATATCATTAAATTAATAATTTTAATAATAAATAAAATTAATTGAAGAAGATATCAAAAGTTTACGATTATTTATTTATTAATATTGTTAGTGTTAATATAACATAATTAATATAATTAATATCACCCATGCGGTGTTCAAGATTGATATGATGGTATTAAATCATGGATAGGTTGGTGGTAGTGCTGCATATGGTTTTCTGCAATGGTATTTATGCACATTATGTTTCCTTTGATGGTCCATTTGCGCTGTCATCTATTTATGCTTATGCCGGTGGGAAGGCCAAGATGGCCAGCTTTTTAACTTATATCCGTTCGGCTCTTCGTTCCCATCCTTCAACTTGGTTTCTGGGCTCTTGGTGTGGTCTTGTTACAGTTTGCAGACCTCCATGCCGATGCTCTTCTAGCCAGTTGCTTCCAGGTGCTCTTAGGAAGCAGAATTGTCGAGCAGACGCACTTCTGTGGGTAGGCGATGCCATTTGGGTTGCTGCTTCGATTTCCTTCCCGAATTGCATTATTCACACAGTCCCTTTTGCTCCTTTCTCTCAGCTTCTTCGCCCTGTTTCTTGGCTCCTTCCCTCCCACTGCTGCCTTCTATCAGCCCAATTCCTTCTCCATACAACTGTGACACCATGCCCAGGCTTAGGCATAGACTGTGTTGTCGCCGCGGTAGCTCCCGAGCCCATCACACCAGTGAACACCGCTCTCTCTCCGCCAGCGCTCCGTCGTCCTCCTCGGAAAGCCTCCACGGTCGTTCCCTCTATGCGCGCTTTAGACTTGGAAGAGGTCGTGGAAGGCGCTCCACCTCCTCCCGTCAGCGAGGTTCTGCTGTCTCTCGACCGTCTCTTGAACCCCGCCCAACAGTCTCTGCCTCCCTGCATAGCCCCTCCACTGCCATTTTCCATTATCAATGCGACTCCAACCGCCCTCTGGTTATTGCTACTATCTCAGTTTCTTTCAAAGAATGTCCTAAAGCCCTTCCGAACCCTCCTTCGACAATGCTTCCAGTCAACCTGCAGACTCCCCCTTCTGCTTTGCGTGCCCCTCAGCCCGTTGGCAAAAAATCCTCCTACAATGCTTAGGATTGCAGCCCGAATGTTCATCAGCAAGTTGGAATGCAGGTCGACGGGAGTGTTGCTGGCGTAGAGGCTGTCCAAAGCGGTCCAGGCCATAACGACGAAGATGTGGGATGGTGCAAAATTGAAGAAGAATCACCCTCGAGCGACTATGGACTCTAGCGTCTTTGTCTTTGTCCAAGTAACTCTGCTCAATCTTTATGGTTTTTTGTTGTTTTTGGTAGCTACTGGTTTTGTTATGTCTATGTTGAAGGCCTCTGTTAGAACCTCGTTCGGGTCGATTCCCCCTTATGGGCGGCCATGTTTCTTGTTTAATTTTGGCATGTCAAGGTTGGTTTCCTCTGTCGAGGCAGCGTTCAAACGTTACTTGGGCCGGTTTCCCCTCGAGGGCAGTTCACTTTTTGTTATTTTGGTGACAGAATGCCCATGAGGGCCTTGTACTTGCTGTATATTATGTTTCACTAATAGAATTAAACTTACCTAGAAAAAAAAATTAATACAATTAATATAATTATTATTAATATAAAATACTAGTACTGTAAATATATTGATACTTTAATATAATTTATATTATCATTACAATCTATATTAATAAAATTTCAAATATTAATTTTTTTATATTTTTACATTTATATTATTTTTTACTATTAATTCAATTAAAATACATATTATCAAGATCAAATTATATTTGTAAATATATATTTAATATTATTATGAAATTATTATTTAAATTATTAAATAATAAATGATATAAAAATTTATAGTATTAATATTGATGCATGAGTGAGATTTATCCATATATAAAGATGACCAACCATGTAATACAAATAATAGATATCACTAGATATTAAATAATTTTTCTTTTCATTACCCCTCACCAAAGACATTTTTATTATTATTTATTTATAAATATTTATTATTTATTATTATCAAGTAATATCGATACTATTAATATAAATGATCCGTATTTATGCAAGAACTTATAGAATACATAATTAACCATAACCATAGTAAATACACAGGAAATAAGGTTTCATTTAATAATATCAAATCGTAAATATGCTTACAAATAACATTTTAAAAGCAAATAATTAGGGTGTTGGTAGCGTAATCTTTTGAGAAGAGATGTATGACTATACCCCCGAACTGTATTACAATGAGGCTCGAGGGCCTATTTATTATGGAGAAACAATGGAGAATTCTAAACGTCCAAAAACCTAACCCTAAGAGATGAAGCGCCAAAACTATGGGCCCCGTTTGGGTAAATTGGTGTTTCAACTTCCCAGGGACGTAACTTCGGCATACTATCTCCATTTGGGGCTTCAAAATGGCTCCGAAAGTTCAGGACCCGAAAAACTGCTAAAAATAGTAAGTTGTGAAAAAAAATGAAAGAGACAATGGTGGGGCCCCAAGTGGAATAGGCGGGTGGCCACCAATATCCACCCGGATCATTCCTCCCCCCTTAGGAAGCAATGGTCCCCATTGCGTTGAGTTCCTCCATGAGATGAGGAAACTTATGTTGAACTTGGTCCCTGGTGAACCACTTGCCTTGGTGCAGGAGTTGACCAGATTTGACAACTCGATACTATTGGATCTTCTGTCTAGTGAGTGTTCTTGATTTGCATGTCCATGATAGAGCGTTTGTGGTACCGTTACATGTAGTCTAAGTTTAAATCTGTTATTCTTTGCAATGTCGAGGGGTTTTGAGGTGGGAAGGTAGGGACAGCATTGGCCCAGATGCTGGGCACATCAAGTATCAAGGAATGGTGGAATACTGGCTCAAAGGCATGTTATTCCCTTACAACCTTGGTGATGGTGTATGACACATATCGGGAGCGCGACCTCAGTCCATGGAGGCTCCTCCTCTGGCAATGTAGCCATACTTTTTCGCCCACCTGGAAGTTGTGTGGCACCCGGTGTTGATCATGGCGTTGCTTGTACTTGGCATTGGCTCTGTCCAATATATCATGAACCTGTTGGCGGATGTGTTGAATGCGGTCGATGAAGCTACTGGCTTTGTCAACTTCAGACTAGACATGAGCTGAATTGGCCTGAGCAGCTGCAAATGACATGGCTACGTCAATGGGACATAGTGGCTGGAATCCCAAGCCCACCTGAAAGGGGCTATGGCCGATTGAATTGTGGAGAGCCCGATTATAACTATGTTGTACATAGGGGAGGCTCTCATCCCATGTGCGTGGATGCTTTGAATTGTACATGCGCGGAATGTGTACAATCATTCTGTTGACGACCTCTGTCTGGCCATCTGTTTGGGGATGGAAAGCTGTGGACTTGGTGAGCTTGGTATCCAACATCGACCAGAGGCTGGACCAAAATGTGCCGAGGAACCTGCTATCCCGATCTGATATGATAGATTGTGGGATCCAAAAGTGCACCCACACTCGTTCAAAGAAGATTTTAGCAGTGGCTTCTGCTGTGATATTCTTCTTGCAGGCCACCATAATGGCCATCTTCGAGAATTCATCAACACCATGAAAACACTATCATTTCTGCATACAGTAGAAGGAAGGTTCACATGTATCCATGAGATGATTCCAAGGTCAATAAAGAGGTAGCAAATAAGAGACTTGCTTCTGGCTGGCTGGTTAGCAATGGTGTGCGTGCAGATCTAATGTACTTCCCATAACTGCCTCAAGGTCGGGCCAACATAAATACTTCGTAGTACCGCCACCGTTTTTTCGACCCAAAAATGCCAAGCGACTTCTGACCGTAGCGTGTGCTTCCCATATCATCTTGGCACGCTCACTTGAAGGAACACAAAAGTGTCCCAGGTGACATAAAAGTGCATCTTGGAGGTGAAAATTTCGAACTTGCGTACCCCCCAAGAGTGCCTTGTATATGTGGCCGAATTCTTGGTCTCTCTCATAGAAAAGTAGCCAATCAGAAGTCTCGTGCCCACAAGAGTTGAGAACGGTGGTGAGCACCACGATCGATGGTCGGCTGAGACAGTCTGCAACATTATTGGTGCTACACTTCATGTACTTGATGTTCAAATGAAACTGTTGCAGACATGTGGACCACTTCTGATGGTGATCATTTTGCAACTTCGCTTGTGTCTATATGAACCGCAAGGGTCGGGCATGTCCGTGTGGATGATTGTTTCCTTCCCCAAAATGTAATGCTTCCATTGTCGACAAGCTTGCACAATGGAATACATTTCTTTGTCATAAGTGGGATACTTGTGAACTGTGTCAGACAATGTCTCACTGTGATATACCACTGGATGTCCCTGTTGAGTAAGAATTGCCCCAATAGCATAGTCAGAGGCATCTGTCTCGATCTCAAATGGTTGTTACAAGTCTGGTAATGTGAGCACTGGGGCAGAACATAGGTGATTTTTCAATTTTGTGAACGCCTTATGTTGAGGTTCCGACCAAAAGAATTTTGCTCTCGCTCCTCCCTTGGTGACTTGACTCAAGGGCCAAGTGATATGAGAGAATCCCAACATGAATCTACGGTAGAAATTAGCAAGACCCAGAAAGCTGCGAAGCTCTGTTATAGTGGTTGGGGATGGCCAATCCCGAATGACTTGGATCTTGGCTGGATCCACATGCACCCCCCTTTCATCAATAATGTATCCCAGATATTGAACCTGGGTCATGCCAAAAGTGCACTTCTCCAAATTGGCACACAACTTGTGTTGCCACAATGTTTGGAGGACTTCTTGGATGTGGTGGAGGTGCTCTTCCCAAGTCTGGCTGAAGATAAGAATGTCATCCAAGTATACCACTACAAATGAGTTGGTGAATGAACGCAAGATGTCGTCCATCAACCTCATGAAGGTTGCGGGAGCATTTGTCAATCCGAAAGGCATGACGAGCCATTCAAAAAGGCCCTCCTTGGCTTTGAAGGTAGTCTTCCACACATCGTAGGTCTTCGATGGTACTGGGTGATACCTAGATTTTAAGTCGATCTTGTCAAATATTTTTCCCTTTGAGTTGGTCCGTAACGTCATCAATTCGTGGACGGTACCTATTATGGACGTGATGAATGTGTCTTCAGCTCGATAATCAACATTGGGACTTCCAAGTCCCATCCTTCTCTTGTACCAACATAACGTGGCCTCTGGCTGCATGAACTTGGCCGTATGTGACCTTCGTAGTAGTCTGACCTCGCCTTGGATTTCATCATTCTCCAGAACAGAGTGCCTATAGATCGGTCCATTGGGTAGTGGCACACCTGGGGTCAGGTCAATGAGGTGCTTGACCTGACAGTGTAGAGGCACGCCTGTGGGTGAGGTGAAGATGTCCCCGTACTCCTCCACAATCTTGTCCATTTTTTTTTGTCGTGTAGAGGAGCCATGTCTGGAGGTCATAATAAGATTCTTCTTCTGGGGCGACCAGGAAAACAAATTTCTTGGTTTGGGAAATGAGCTTACTGCATTGTTTTGCAGTAACCAAAGAGATAGCGGCAGGAGGTGGTACCTCTGGTATCCTGTACAACTTATTTCCCAAAGTAACAATAACAGCACGAGGTCGAGACTCATACACAGCATGACGCTTCCAAAAGTATGGTTGTCCTAATAATACATCAGAAACATCAATAGGAGCAACGTCACATAATACCTCATCCGTGAAGGGCTTGATGCTATAGGGAAGGCGGCACTGCTGGCTGACGCGGAGATCTCGCCCTTGGTGAAGCCACCCGATGGTGTATGGATGTGGGTGAGCTGTGGTCGGCAAGCCCAACCGCTTCACGGCGTCTGCTGAAATGAGGTTCTTTTGGCTCCCATTGTCGACAATGAACTGTACCGGGGAGCCCTTTACCCACATCTGGGAGTGGAAGAGACGTTCCTCCTCCTCTGGATCTTTCGGTTCCTCATTTTGGATCTTTGCAGTGGCAACAGTGGCATTGGGCTCCGCATCAATAATCTGTTTCCCTCTTTCATTTGCCTTTTCAGGTTCTGATTCAGAGTCAGAGCATGCATCTGACTCAGAAGCCCTCATCTCGGCCACTAGCGACTGCTTGGCCCGACACTCACTTGTGTTGTGAGTGTAGCTCTTATGGAACTCACACCACTTTCCCGTGTCCTTCTTTGGCTTTGTGGTGCTGTTCTTTTCTTGTGGCTTCGATGAGTTGTCTTTAGCCGCCATGCCTTGGCTCGGTCCTTTGTTCTGCAGTTTGGAAGCACCTTTCCCTTGCTTTCGATTCGCAGATCCAAAGTCTCGCTTCTTCTGCTTGAATTTTTGCTCAATCTTGGCAGCATACCGGTATGCCGTACCAAGCGAGGAGATGTCAAGGAACTCCATTTCCTCCTGAATGTATCTGTGCAGACAACTGCGATACTTTAGCACCAAATGTTTCTCTGAATCTTTGATACCCAACTTTGTGCGCAGGGTATGGAACAGATTCGTCAGCTCGTGCACATCTTGATCCCTTTGTTGTCGCAGCGTGGTCCATTGTATGTACTTGTCCTCATAGCTCCCCACGGAATAGTACTGTTCCTTGACGGCGTCTCGGAAAGAATTCCAAGTTGGTACGGCCGAGAACAGAGAGGGTTCTGTCTGGTCCTTGTTCTCACAGTAGGTTTCCCACCAGTCCTTAACATGGGGGGTAGCTTTAAGGAGTGCAAAAATAATCTTCTCCCGGTCTGAAAATTCATGAACCGAGAAATATCCTTCTAACAGATTCAACCATCTATCTACGGCATCTGCGTCTATTTGACCCTCAAATATGGGAATGTCAAAATTTACTTGTACCTTAAAGGGAGTTGCAACTCCAGAGTGGCTACTGGATGCAGATGCGCCGCCGGTGGGCAGCCGTTGAAGGATCTGAGCAAAGCTATCCATCATCGCGTTCCTTTGTTTTTCGAGGGCCTCCTCGAGCAATATTTGGATAGGATCTCCTGCTCCCTCATCTTTCTTTTCGTCCCCCATGGGCATCCGTCGAGGTTTGCGAGGCTGATCTTGCAAAGGTTCCACCAGATCAAGCCCTAGCTCCTTATACCCCGACCTCGTTGGGGACATGTAAAGAAGGATCGAGAAAAATCAGACGGCTTTGATACCACTGATCCAGATTTATGCAGGAACGCAATAGAATAAACACATAACCATAAATACAGAGATGCAGCGGAAATAACACTTCATTTCATTAATATCAAAGAACTGAACTTTGCTTACAGATAATGGAAATAAAACTAGCTAGGGCACTGGTAGCTATCTCTGAGAAGAGATGTGGTGGCTACAGGCCTTTGAACTATGTTACAATGAGACTCGAGGGCCTATTTATTATGGAGAAACAATGGAGAACTGTAAACGTCCAAAAACCTAACCCTAGGAGATGAAGCGCCAAAACTATGGGCCCCGTTTGGGTAAATTGGTGTTTCAACTTCTCGGGGATGTAACTTTCGCATACTATCTTCGTTTGGGGCCTCAAAATGGCTCCAAAAGTTCAGGACCCAAAAAAATTCTAAAAATAGTAAGTTTTTAAAATACTGAAAGAGACAATGGTGGGGCCCTAAGTGGAATAGGCGGGTGGCCACCAATATCTACCGCATCAATTAATTCAATTAATATAATTATTATTAATATATAATACTATTAATACATTGATACATTAATATAATACAATTAATACAATTTATATTATAATTGCAACCTATATTAATAAAATTTCAAATATTTGTTATTTCATATTTTTACATTTATATTATTTTTTATCATCTAATTAAATAAGATCAAATTAATATATATTTATTATAATTATGATATTATTTTTTTAATTATTAAATAATACATTATATAAATATTTATACAATTAATATTGATGTATGAGTGAGATTCATCCATATACAAAGAGGGTCATTCGTGTAATACATATAACGAATATTACTGGATATTGCTAAGTTTTCTTATTATTAACTTTTTTGATGTATACTTGGGTGAATTTTATGGATTAATACTTGGGTTTGCGGTGAAATTTTGCGGTAAAAATTTTGCGGTGAATTTTCTCCATTACTACTTGGGTCTGATGTTCGATTTGCTGATATTCAAGTGCACACATTCCTTATATTTTTCTAATACATATCTGCTCATATATTCTCAAGTATAAATAATTCACCGCAGCTACCCCATATAAACCTATGAAATTCTCAGGTGAATTTGTTGATTAATACTGCCGATTAATACTTTGGTCTCATGTGAATTTCCGATTAATACTTGGGTCTCGCGGTGAAAATTCTCGCGGTGAATTCTAACGTTACTGCTTCGATTAATTTCGGATCTCGTAGTGAATTTTGGATTAATACTTGGGTCTCAAGGTGAAATTCTCGTGGTGAAAAATTTGGTAAGAATTTTATGGATTAATACTTGGGTTTGCGGTGAATATTTTGTGGTGAATTTTCTCCATAATTTTCTCCATTACTACTTGGGTTTGCTATGATTTTTTCTCGATAAATTTTCGGACATGGGCACTTGAGGTCTGTGGTTTTCTGATATTCGGGTGCACACTTTCCTTATCTTTTTCTAATACATATCTACTCAAGTATGAATAATTTACCACAACTACCAAAGATTACCAAAGGTAGACATAGCACAGTTACTCTATAGAGCCTTTATGAGTATATAGAGTCTTTAGAGAAATGTAGAGAAGAAAGAGAAGTTAAACTACAAACCCAGTTCGAAGCCATGCAGGAAAACAAATTCACATCTATTGAAGACAAGATCCAAAAACAAATAGCAAATAAAATATAACTATTGGAGAATAAAATGGAAGCAATGGAAACTAGGTTGCAGGTCATTGAAAAACAAAACCAAGATATGACCAAACATCTGAGCAAGTAGATGCTGATAATATAGAGAGTCTTAACATCAAGGACATGATTAAAGAACTAGAAGAAAATTTTAACAACAATCTCATCCTAAATAGTGGAGCAGGTAAATTAGATATCAAACCAATTAAAGATGAAATGAAAAAATTGATCGAATTATACCATGAGCATAATAAAAGGGTCTTGAAACTTATAATATTTGGTTTGAAAAAGGAGGTAGATGAGGATAATTTAGCCATGGCCTAAACAGAATTATATAATAGATTACAAATTGAAACCACGTGTCTCACAGAAGCGACAAGGTTAGGGAAATTAACTGAGAATAAAGGAAGGATGATCCGAATAAATGTGAGCTCTACTTACCATAAGTATGACATACTTAGTAAAACCTCAAGTCTAAAAGGAACGAGAATATTTATAAATGAAGATATCATTCCATAAGATCAAGCAGAATTAAGAAAGGAGGTTCAAAAGGTAAAAGAAGCTAGGAAGGAAGGAAAATGGGCAATAATCAGAAATAGAAAAGTCATTATTCGAGATAGAAACAAAAAATATAGTAATAAATAGAAATTCAACATGCTTCGAATTCTTTCTTGGAACTGTTGGAGCTTTCCATGGAAAAAATGCCCCAAGCTAAGTTGGATCTCAAATAATGTTGATATTATATTGCTTGTTGAAATTTGGGAGCATGAAGAATCTAAGGTCCCTAACATAGATGGCTTTGCACTATGGTCTACCTGGAACAAGCAATCCTCCAGTAGAGGCATTGGGGGCATAGCTTGCTGCATTAAGAAGAACATCTCCCCCCATGCTAGGATTTATAAAAACGACCCTTACAACCAATATAGTTGGATTGAGATTACTGACATTAATCATAAAAAGATCTACATAGAAATTTGTTATTTTCCCCCCATTAATTATAACTTCTATAAGTAAAAAAATCTAGATAAAAATAGTCCTTACAATGGTTTACAGAATGATATTTCTAGCCAAAGGAATGAAGGTAATATCCTTTTAATGGGTGACTTTAATGCTCGAACTTCAAGCAACCAAGCTATTCTTCTAAACAATCATTCCAACCCTAATCCTCTTTGGTTCGACGAAGACATTACTCTGGCTAGCCAGTACAAAAGGAGCTCTGAAGACCTCGGGGATAATTTGTTTTGGGTTGGAGCTAGTCAACCTCTATAGTGCTCAGGATCTCATAATTTGCAACGGTCTAAAGAAGTGGCCCAATTCTAGCAAGATGACCTGCATCCATGGGCTTGGAAGGGGTGTGGTAGACTATGTTATTTCCGATCTCCCTTTATACAATGAAATAATAAATTTTGACATCTTAGATGACCACGAGCCTGACTCTGATCATAGGCATTTACTCATAAATCTCAATTTTGTCATGCATATATATCCCATAGAAGATAATCCTTTTAGTCAAAAGAACTTAATCTTTGATAGAAATAAAAATAATCTCTTACTAAATGAATTAAAAACTAATTTGCTTCCTTTATCTAGTATAGACAACAATGATGACCTCTATCATAATTTTACTACAACCCTTTCATATTCTATTAACAAGTTCTCAATTGAAGTCTCAAGTAATAAAATAAATAGCAAAACCAACCCATGGTATGACAAAGATTGTAAAAGTGCGAGGATAGCAATTAAGGAAGTTGTTGATGAATCTCTCAAAATTAACAAGATAAAAATCTACAAAGCCCTAACTAAAAGGAAAAAAGGCAATATATTCATAAAAGACAAGAGAATCTCTTACACCTCTCTAAGGTGGCTCCTAAGAAATTTTGGAGGCATATTCTAACCAGGAAAACTAAAGATAATAATAAAATTTCTTTACACGACTGGAATTCCTATCTTAAAAAGCTTTATGAATCTCCAAATGCAAGGGATTTTGAAACCCTGCTCACAACGAAAGAAGTTTTCTGATTAAAAGACATTGATTTTGGGGTTAAACGCCTGGAAAATGGGAAAGCTAAAGACATTGAAGGTTACCAGGCAGAAATCTTAAAAATTGGAGGTCCTGTCCTCATCCCCCACATCCACAAGCTTTTCAACCAAGCGGTCAAGCAAGGGTTCCCTAAACCTTGGACTCAGAGCCTCATTATCCCTATTTTTAAAAGTGGGGATACAAATAACCCCTCTAATTATCGAAAAATTATGATCAGCCCTCTCTTAGCCAAGTTCTTAGCCAAGTTATATGGTATTATTTTGGAAAAGAAGTTGAGCATTTATTTCAAAGTGAGCGCCCACCTATACACGTTGGAAAATATCCATAAAATCCCTTCCATATAGCATATGGTGTGCTTTCCTATGGCTACGCAGACAATGGTCTCGTACACCTTCCAACAGAATCCTCCTCGCCTTTGCCACTTTTTTTGCCATGCATCAAGTAATGCAACATCTCTCGAAGTGGGCTTAGGAACATCATTGTCAATGAATTCCTTCAAGCCATTATCTTTGAGCACTGCCTCCATATTTTCCTTCGAAGAAATGTAGTTAGAGCTGCCCTCGAGTTCATACTCTAGCCGCAAGCCATTGAAATCCACTTCGATGTTTACTCAACTATAGCACTAAGAAAATATTTCTAAAAATTTGAATTCTTTCCAGCAACAAACACAACTCTTGCTTCAAACTTGCAATCTTCTGTGTTGTGATACCATTTAGAAATTTCAATACAAATTATGTATTTCCTGGATTCTCATGATCTAAAAATTATATGCCACTATTAAATACATAATCTCTTCTACAAAAATCTTTGTGGAATTTAAAACACGATCCCAATTGCAATCTGAAGAAGAAAGATCAATCACACATAGCACAGATGTTTTTACTAGGAAATCATAAATATAAAAATCACACTATCATATATTATGTATATATCATGGATCATGAAACAATCTCATACAAAACTCTAATCCAAGAGTTCTCAGTGCAATATATAATTGTCTCACACTGTCATACGAAAATTGGAAAAATCATGTGCCAATTTACTGCCACTATAGAGCCTGCCTCCACTGCGAAATCCCAACTGATAGAATTCCCTGAATGAATGGAATCCTACTTCCCTTGACTTCTCAATCCTCATGGGCACATCTAATGTGTGTGTGGTTGCATGAGTGCACCCACAAATGTCACAACTAATAGTCAAACTGTCTGTTTCACCTACATCTCAACTAGATCTCCACTGCATCTCACATGCATGAAGCTAATATTAGTAAATCTTCAGTTGCATGTGAGACCACTAATTGTGAATTAATTAATAATTAATTGTCTTGATCTCTCACTATTGTATCTTCATTTACAATTGGAAAAACTGAGTTTAACTCACTTAACTGAGTTAAACTACTTTACAACTTTCATGACCACACTTCCAACTCTGTTACAACTAGAATCACTCTGTTACAACTCAAGTCCACTTGCATGTCCCACTAACCAATGACTCAACTCAAAATTCCTATAGCTAACTGATTTTCTACTTTAGTTAACTATTTCCAAGTGCTCATTGAGAATAGATTATTTTTTATTGCCCAACTAATATTAAGGGATAATAATAGTCAACATGCATCTATAAATATACATCATCTATAAATAGAATTTTCTCATGTATCTATAAATATACCTCCACCTAAAATAGCCTCGAGGTTCCATCCTAGTGAAGGCATAATTTACTGATTTTTTGTTGAATCTCACAAGCTTAGAGTTTAAAAGATAATTACATGTGCCAAATAATGCTAAGATAGCACAATAATGTCAAGGATGTGCAGGGTGCCAAGGTATGTCAATATGTGTCAAGAAGTGTCAAGGAAACAAAAGGAAGAACCAAGCTAAAATGCAAGGAAATGAATGCATAAGAGGGTTAATAATTCGAGACTTTATCTTTTCCAAAAGGGGCATGCTAGGCACACTAATAATAGGTCCCAATACATGCCATGTGGCATTGTGTGCCAAGTTCTAATGTATGTCAATGCATGCAAATAAGGTGTTTGAGGGAATTTTAGGGACTGCATGCATTGCAACACATGCTAGGAGAGTTTTATGTTGTGCTAGCGTATGCCACCATGTGCTTGGGTGTCAATGTCATGACAAGATGTTCTAGGTACAAAGGTTTTCCTAGACATGCGAGGTGCTCAAAAATGTTAGTGTGCCAAAGAATTAATTTAAGGTGTGCCCATTTTGTTGAGGAGTGTTAGCTCTTTCTCATTAATATAATTGAAAAAGTTTGATTAAGTATTAAATAATATATTTCCTACACACACTAGTGGAAATCTATCTAAAGGTAATTTGCTAGATAATAAAATTAATAGATATGAATCATATGTTGACTCATAAGAAAACTATATTCGACTTAGTCATTACTTGAGGGAAATGATACACACTATTTACTTCTTAAAAAATTGACTGACTCTAACCACTAAGGCGTTGGATATATTATAAAAACATCACAATAATGCTCAATTGTTATCTTTGACAAAAATATAAATAACATGCACATAGCGTCATCAAAAAAACTCATTTGAATGATCAATGATGATGAACATTTTTTTACTGTCACCAAAAGTAACAAAAAGAGCATTGGTGAGGGTCATTAAAATTTCCTCACTAGAAGTGTCACCAAAGAGAGAATTAGTGATGGGCCTTTAATGTACCTCACCAAAAGTGTCATTGAAAATGGCTTTGGTGATGAACCTTAAAGGAACATCACTATATACACTTACAATGACGCTTTTTTAAGGACCGTCACCATATGTGACATTGGCAATGGACCTTAAAGGTCTGTCACAAGCATGACCCTCACCAATGTACTTTTTTCTTGTAGTGTAAGCTAAGAGATGCATACATATTTTTAAAAGATCAAGAGGAAAAATTGTATTGCAATGGGAAGTTACATAAACGATCTACAAAGGTGAAAGATATTTATCTGATTTTGAATTGGAATCTGCAGGAACATGTTACAAACAATTGGATTTAGGTCATTTGGAAATGGGACATTCCCTTAAAGATTAAATTTTTCTTCTCATGGCGATAAATGATAAAAATTTTACTTGGAATAATCTCCAAAGAAGAGGTTTGATTGGCCTGGGTATTTGTGTATTATGTAAAAAGGGTCTGGAAAACACTGAACATCTTATGTTCAAGTGTAGGTACGTGGTGGAAGTATGGGACAAGATCCTCCAAACTTTGAAAATTAATTCGATACAACGAAATGGATCATTGTAAAATTATATTAAGAGGTGGTTCTTTATAAAAAAAATTACAATACCCTCCCTCTCTCTATCTTATGGACTATATGGTCCAGTAGGAACACAATTAATTTTTATCATAAATTTGGGCTGGTTCAGAATGACATTAACAAGATTATTTAAATATATGAGGGGATGGGTCCGAGAAAAATAAACAAAGCAGTGGATTATCAAAAACAAAGTTATATGGGGTAGCTATATGGTGGGTTTCCTCGAGGGAGCATGTAAAGGGAGGAGGTGTGAATGTGGAGCAGTTATAGTCATCAATTCGGGAAAATATTTCCATTTTTGGTGGGAAGGAGGATAAGAAACACATAGTAAGGCATAACTCATTGCATTATGGTGTGTTCCCATAGTGGTGAAATGGTTGCAGGTAGACTGTATTCAAATTTTCGGAGATGCAAAAGGTATCATAGTTTGAGTGCTGAACAACTTGGGTTTCAACCCCCCTATTCTAAAAAAATGGATGTGCCGAATTCGAGTCCTGGTGAGACCCTTTCAAGTTGTTAAGTTTGATCATATTTACAGAGACAAAAAATTTAATAGGTGATATGTTGTCAAAGAGAGGGATGACTAAGCCAACATGTAAAATTTACTTTTCTACTTATGAATACAACCACTTGACCAATGAAGGTAGTAAAAACTACTCATAGAAGAAAAAGAGAGAAAGCTTGGATACCTAGAAGCATTGACAAATTTAGGTCGACCTAAGTGGACTGTTATTTGTTGTTTTTTATGTTACTTTATAACAAGGAAAATGTAATTGAATAATCATTAAAGAAAAATAAACAGATATAAAAAACGATGATGTAAAAAGTTTCAAAAAAAATATGGAAGAGAAACATGATTATATACTACTTATATTCATATAATAAGAAGAAGTATCACTTCTTTCTTAAAAAAAACTTCATCGATAAAAATTAACAATAATAATATAGATACTCTCTTATAAGCACTTCTAACAATTTCTGTGTTCTAAAACTTATATTCATTTTATTGCTCTTCTTCAGATTGCGTCTTTTAATGAAACAATAATAATTCCAAGGAAAAATAATTAATAATTACACCGATAGGTGTCCCCCCTGTTGGAAATTGCAACTTTAATCATTTTTTTAATCACAAATTCCAATCTGAGGGTTCAAAATACAAGATGCTCGAAAATTTTCATCGTTGCCACTACATCAATGGATAGTATTGATGAACATAACTCCCTTGCATATCTAAATCAAGTGTTTAAACCCCACTTAAATAATTTTTTTACCAAATTATAATTAAAATTTTACTATGCCATTAACTATTGACCACATATGACTATTAATGCAAATTAAATTCACATCAAGGCTTTATGAAACGTCAAAAAAAGGCCTCCGCTATTTGAACCACCACAAAACTATGAACACATGTCATATAGGGAGATAATAAAACTATGAAACATCTTATATAGCCACATGTTCATTGTGATTCATAACTGTTCAAAATGTGAAACAAATGCCTCTTCACATTTTGAAACTAGAAATGGTTCATTCACAATTAAACGCATCTTCCCATTTATATGTCGATTCAAAAAAAAAAATCCTCAACTCGGTCTGCAGATTCCTTTATCAAATATCAGTAATAAAGTATATTTTATATTAGAATCTTAATTATTCCATCAATTGAATCTATTGGTTTTCTTAAATTTGCTATATTGTTAATTTTAATTAACATTTCACGACTTTTTATAATTTTTTTGGAAAAGTGAAAACCCAAAAATAAGATATATGGAAGCTTAATATTTCTACTCAATTTTGTGAAATAAAATAATATCTAATCAAATTTACTCCACATAAAAAAAGAATTATATAGTCTAAACTCTAATTATCCAAACATTATGTATGTACAATTTCAAACCTTTTCAGATGGAACATTCAAAATTCTACAGTATTACATATATATATATATATACATATATAAAATAGAACACCCCAATATTAAATTGTATGTTACATAATGTAGGTTACAATTAAAATAATGGCATGCAATGGAGTGCCATGGAGCACCACCATTCTAGGTGTTTGTGCCTCATCTTCCATATTTTTTATTTAGCACAATTTTGATAAATTGAAATGGTTGTCATTCAAATTCCACAAAACAAATTCAATACAAAAAGAAATGAAGCTTATTTAAAAAGAAATCGAACAAATTGTGACATGCTGCAAGTTTCATTTCATAAACATGATCTGTTATGCAATTTTATTGTTTCTTCACAAGTTTCAATTTGATATCCAGGTTAGTCCAATTTTTTGGTTCATTGGTTTTTTCCAAAATTGAAATGAAATTTCTTAAGTTTCATAGATTGAGTGGTATATAATAGATTGACTGTGGTAAGCAGGTACACTGAGCTTCTATTTGATACCTAGGTTCAATGCCATATATTCGGCCTTAAAGCCTTTATTAAATTTTTCGAGTCTCAATACAAAGTGCGAGGTATGTAAAACTCAGTCTCTGTTTTGATAATCATGCTCAATAAGGGATGCAACTAGAGAATAGAAGGATGCAAATTTTGTAGATGTAAATTATAGTGCAAATTTTGGGTTGGGATTATAGGCACCCACCCCAAGTTTGGTTTGGGTCTTTCTTATAGTAGGCTCCCTCCTGCCATTTCTGAGATGATTACCACTTCTCATCTGCCTTTATTTCCTTCCACCTTCCTGTCTATTCTATTCAAATAAAATACAAAATTTTGCACTATTAAGAAAAGATGAGCTACATACTATATTGGGCCTGACTTCATCCTATAAATTTCTTGGTGCTTCCCTTCTAGACTATTGACTATCAGTGCTTGCTTGATCATAACAACTTGGATTTAGTCTCATTTTATAGTAGCAATAAATTCCCCTTGTTAGGGCTTAGCGCTTTGGCACAAGATTAGAATAACTCGCATTTAGTCTTTCTTATAGTAGGCTCCCTCCCCCCATTACTTGGTTTGGGTATTTTTATTCTTATTGTCAAATGGTTCCAATGAAACTTACCATTGTAGAGAAATTTTATTTATGTTTGTGTTCATCACATTTCTTAATTATTTTCCAAGGGCTCTTCATTTGTGGAGATAAGCTTGAATGCATTTTTTTTTAAGGCTAAATATGTTAGATATTATACTAATGTTTAAAAAATTTGAATATTTTTATAAAGATATATTTAAATATTTTATATTAAAATTTTAAGAAACAGTAATATTTATTAAAATTGTTAGAAAAAAATGGCTTTAAAAGTTCCTCACTTTTATAGTTTTCTACTGCATTATAATTATAAATTAAAATTTTATTCCTCTCAATATTATATAACCAGTATAAATTAAAATTTTATTTCTCTTAATATTATATAGCCAACATAGAGTCATTTTATTATGAATACTATTCTAAATGGCATACAAGAGAATCTGTACTTGCATTAAAGAGCTTCCTCTGACTCTCAGTCTAGTGGAGGCTCATTCCGATCCATAGGCTTGGTTTTGTTGCTTGCAGCGTGTATATAAGTGCATAGTTAATAATTTAGAAATACTAGTTAATAGTTGAGCCTCAGAACTGTGTGTTTAATCTCTTTTCATCCCAGAAATTAGTGGGACTGCGAGTTTGATTTTTTTTTAGCAGTACATATAAATGGGATTGTTATTTTACTTTGATCTGCATATGAGAATTACAAATAGTGTTTTTTTATTATTTTATAAGTTAAAACTAATTTATGTTAACAATAAAAAAAAAGTTATTGTAGGTAGACAAAGTCTTAAATCTTATTAAGCCTTCTAAATTATAACTTAACTATAAGTATATAAGTATTTGATTGATCATAACAATTTTAAAAATAGTGTTTTTTATTTTATTTTATAAGTTAAAACTAATTTATGTTAACTATAAAAAAAAGTTATTGTATGGAGACATAGTCTTAAATCGTATTAAGCCTTCTAAACTATAACTTAATTATAAGTGTTTGCTTGATCATAACAACTCGAATTTAGTCTCATCTTAGAGAAACAATAAATTCCCCTTGTTAAGGCTTTGGTACATGATCATAATAATCATAAAAACTAGTACTTAGTATTTTTTATTGTAGGCTTTTTCCTCCATTGTTTGGTTTGGGTATTTTTATTCTTATTGTCAAATGGTTCCAATGAAACTTACCATTGTATAGACATTTCATTTCTGTTTGAGTTCATCACATTTCTTAATTCTTTTCCAAGGACTCTTCATTTGTGGAGATAAGCTTGAACCCATTTTTTTAAAGCTAAATAGGTTAGATATTGTACCAATGCTTTAAAAAATTGAATATTTTTATAAAGATATATTTAGATATTTCATATTGAGATTTTACAAAATAATAAGATTCATTAAAATTATTAGAAATAAATAATTTTAAAAATTCCTCCCCTTTATAGCTTGCTACCGCATTATAATTATAAATTAAAATTTTATCTTTCGCAATATTATATAACCATCATAAATTAAAATTTTATTTCTCTTAATATCATATAGCCATCATAAATTAGTTTTATTATGAATATTATTGTGCCGAGAGGCGCATCTACAGCCCAATATGACCCCGATGTCAGGTGGGTCACGTCCTCATACAAAATGTCGGCTTAAGTTTTAAATTAAAAAAAATAAAAATAAAAAAAAATCACATTGTGCTAGAACATATATCAATTTCTAATACAATTATGTATTATTTATATAATTTGAATGGATAGTAAATTATATACGTGAATTTGAATGGATCATAAATTTACCTTTAACAAAAAAATTACCACATTGAATTTCCAAATTAAGTAAAATTTTAAACATCTTTACTCTTTACTAAAGTCAATACCATTTCCTAAATCAAAGGAAAAGAGTTAATTCAACACAAACAATCAAAATCCAAAATATTTTAATATTCTTTTAATTAAATATTTGTAAAATGAATTTATACTTACTCCAGAGCTATGGTAAATAAATAAAATATATATAAACTAGATGTATGGTAAATAAATAAAAATTCTTTTTATATTTATTCCATAAACCTTTTTATATTTAAAAAAACTTTAAAAAGAGGTTTTATTTAGATGAAGCCTATGGGACGAATACCATGGGACAAATTAATATTGATACCATGGGCCAAATATCATGGGTAAATAAATAAATATAAAAGAGGTATAAACAAGTATGATAAATAAATAAATAAATATAAAATAGATATAAAGAGGTATGGTAAATAAATAAATATAAAAGAGGCATAAAGAGGTAAGGTAAATAAATAACAATATATCAAATAGGATTATAAATAAAAATATAATTATATAACAAACCTATGGGCCAAATACCATAGTAAAGAAAAGGGGTATGGTAAATAAATAAAAAAATAAATAAACTAGAGGTATGGTAAGTAAATAAAGCCCCTTTTCATATTTACTCCATAATCTGCTTTATATTTACGAATATTTATGTTCATTAGTTTACATAACTAAGAAGAAATAGAGAGAGAGAGAGTGATAAGGGAGAGATGGAGAGAGAGTGTGTATGTTTAGGTGTGAGATAAAGAGACAAAGTAAGATGTATGGAAAGAAGGGGGGAGAGAAGAAGTGAGAAGGAGAGAGGGAGGGATATAGTAATGTAGTTGGAGAGAGAGAGGGGTGGAAAGAGAGAGAGAAATAAAGGGATGGGGGAAGAGAGAGGATTAGAGAGAGAGAGAGATATGGGGGAAGAGAGAGGATTGGAGGGAAAAGAGAGAGAGGGAGGTGGGAGAGAAAGGGAGAGAGAGGAACGATGAGAGAGAGGAGGAAAGTGATGGGGGAAGAGAGAGTATTGGAGAGAGAGAGAGAGAGAGAGATCAGGGAAGAGAGAGGGATTTGGGGGCGAGAGAGAAAGAGGAAGGATGAGAGAGAGGGGGAGAGAGGGATCGACAAGAGAGATGGAGTTTGAGGGGGAGAGATGTAGGAAATAAGAAATATAGAGAGTGAGAAGTGGAGAGAGAGAAGGAGTGACAAGGGAGAGATAGAGAGAGAGCGTGTATGTTTGGGGCTGAGTTAAAGAGACAAATAAGGAGAGATGGAGATAAGGGGGGAGAAGGAGATATAAGGAGAGAGGGAGGGATATAGTCACATAGTTGGTGGGTGAAGAGAGAGAGAGAGAGGGAGAGAGAGATGGGAGAGAAAGGGAAAGAGAGGAAGGAAGAGAGAGGATGTGAGAGAGTGGAGAGAGGGAGGGAAAGAGAGATGGACTCGGAGGGGGAGGGGGAGAGAGGTAAGAAGAAATATATAGAGAGAGAAAGGTGGAGAGAGAGAAAGAGTGAGTGAGTGATAAGGAAGATGGAGAGAGAGGGAGAGAGAGGGGGAAGATAGAGATATAGATGGAAGGTGAAGAGAGGGAAGAAGAGAGAGATGGGAGGAGGAGGGGATTGACAAATATATTGATATATATGGATTGCGAGAGTGTGTGTGTTTAGGGGGTGAGATAGAGAGACAGAAAAGAAGGGATGGAGGGGGATATAGATATGGATGGAGGGTGGAGAGAGGGAAGAATATTTCTCACACTAGATGGATTGATATAAGTGGAGATGGTGATTTATAATCCTATTTGATTATTTTCACTATATACATCGATTTAAGTGTAGATATTTATTTCTAATGATATTTGATTACTTGCACTAGATACATTGATTTCAGTGTAGGTGGTGATTTCTAATACAATTTTATTGCTTGCACTGAATTTGTTGATTTCAATTTAGATGTCGATTTATAATTATATTTGATTACTTGCACTAGATGAATTAGTTTCAATGTAGATTATTTCTAATCCTATTTGATTGTTTGCACTAAATGCATTGATTTCAGTGTAGATGGCGATTTCTAATCCTATTTGATTTATTTGAGTAAATGCATTGATTTCAGTGTAGATGTTGGTTTCTAGAGAGAGAGAGAGAGAGTGATAAGGAAGATGGAGAGAGAGGGAAAGAGGAAAAAAGGAGGAAAGAGAGATATTAATGGAGGAGAGGGAGAGAAGGGGAAGATAGAGATATAGATGGAAGGTGAAGAGAGGGAAGAAGAGAGAGATGGGGAGAGGGGGTGATTGAAAAAGAGATTGATATATATGGAGTACGAGAGTGCATGTGTTTAGGGGGTGAGACAGAGAGACAAAAAAGAATAGATGGAGGGGGATATAGATATGGATGGAGGGTGGAGAGAGGGAGGAATATTTCTCGCACTAGATGGATTGATATAAGTGGAGATGGTCATTTCTAATCCTATTTGATTATTTGCACTAGACGCATCGATTTTAGTGTAGATATTTATTTCTAATGATGTTTGATTACTTGCACTAGATGCATTGATTTCAATGTAGGCATTGATTTCTAATACAATTTGATTGCTTGCACTGAATGCATTGATTTCAATTTAGATGTTGATTTATAATTATATTTTATTACTTGCACTAGATGACTTAATTTCAATGTAGATGATTTCTAATCCTATTTGATTTTTTGCTCTAAATGCATTGATTTTAGTGTAGATGGTGATTTCTAATCCTATTTGATTTCTTTGTGTAAATTCATTGATTTTAGTGTAGATGTTGGTTCCTAGAGAGAGAGAGAGAGAGGAAAAAAGGAGGAAAGAGAGATATTAGCGGGGGAGAGGGAGAGAAGGGGAAGAGAGGGAAGAAGAGAGAGATGGGGAGAGAGGGCGATTGACAAAGAGAATGATATATATGGAGTGCGAGAGCGTGTGTGTTTAGGGGGTTGAGATAGAGACAAAAAAAAGAGATGGATGGGGATATAGATATGGATGGAGGGTGGAGAGAGGGAAGAATATTTTTTGCACTAGATGGATTGATTTAAGTGGAGATGGTGATTTATAATCCTATTTGATTATTTGCACTAGATGCATCAATTTTATTGTAGATATTTATTTCTAATGATATATGATTACTTGCACTAGATGCATTGATTTCAGTGTAGGTGATGATTCCTAATACTATTTGATTTCTTGCACTGGATGTGTTGATTTCAATTTAGACGTTGATTTATAATTATATTTGATTTCTTGCACTAGATGCATTGATTTCAATGTAGATTATTCCTAATACTATTTGATTGTTTGCGCTAAATGCATTGATTTCAGTGTAGATGGCGATTTCTAATCCTATTTGATTGCTTTGAGTAAATGCATTGATTTTAGTGTAGATGTTGGTTTTTAATCTTATTTGATTGATTGCATTAAGTCCATTGATTTCAATGTAGAAGTTATTTTCTAATCTTATTTTATTGCTTGCATTAAATGCATTGATTTCAATGTATATGTTGATTTATGATTTATGTAATTGGATATATGACGGTACATTAATTTTTAAGTGATTGGATTAACAATATGCATTGATTTAAGTGTAAGCACAAAAATTTATTAACAATGTAGATTGATTTTTGTGTTATAGTAATTTAAGCTATTAATATTGGAGAGCAAGAGAGACAAGGTATCATGTTTACTACAACAGATCGAGCTAAAGATTTAAATGGTTTACAATTTAAATTTTCTTTTTCATATAATCGATATGAAAAGATAACAAAACTAACAAGGGAGGAAATTAGAATAGTAGAAGAAAAAAGTTTGAGATTGATTGTAACATGAGTACGTTCTTATTATTCACATTTTCTATCTTTCAACACTATTATTGTCACTTTGCATTTAAAAAAAATATTTCATCATTTTTCATCATTATAGTTATTAACAATAATTATCATCTCAATGAACTGAGGTAACTAAGAAAATTTAAAATTAA
The DNA here is from genome assembly GCA_034641835.2 of Pinus albicaulis. Classification (NCBI taxonomy): domain Eukaryota; kingdom Viridiplantae; phylum Streptophyta; class Pinopsida; order Pinales; family Pinaceae; genus Pinus; species Pinus albicaulis. Next base: position 941,479,151 of record CM076579.1, on the reverse strand, counting down.
AATGACCAAGTTAATCTCAGAAATATTTAGCATATTTAAAATGATTGTATTAATATTTGATATATTTACATATTACTAATAAAATTAATCATATCTTTGATAGATTTTCCTTGGCAGCACACGACTGAAACCAGCCTATATCCATCTTACATCTAAAAAATATACAAAAATTTTAATAATTTGAAAAATGTGACGTTGATGCCTCTGACTGGAACCAACCTACATCCATCTAACTCTAGATCTATCATGCGCCGAGAGGGATCAAATCTCTCGAGGTGCAAACCTTTCCTCAAGTTTTTCACTCAAAAAATAGGTTTTCACCTCGAGAGATTTGATCCCTCTCGGCGCATCATAGATCCTGAGTTAGATGGATCTAGGGTGGTTCTAAATGGCAGACACGATAATCCATACTTGCATTAAAGAGCTTCCTCTCCTCTCAGTCGAGTGGAGGTTCATTCAGCGCCATATGCTTGGTTTTGTTGCCTGTGTGTAGATAAGCGCATAGTTAATAGTTTAGAAACATTAGTTAATAATTAAGCCTCAAGAACTGCACATTTAATCTCTTTTCAGCCCGGGAAATTAGTGAGACTGCGAGTTTGATATTTGTTTTAGTAGTACATATAAATGGGGCTGCTATTTTACTTTAATATAAATGGTGTTGTTATTTTACTTTCATCTACATATGAGAATTACCAATTACCAATAGTGTATTTTTATTATTTTATAAGTTAAAACTAATTTATATTAATTACGTCATAAGACGTTGTCTGAGCCATTGGATCAAATGTTAGACGATTGAAATGTTTTAGACCATTAAATTCGCAAGTAAAAGCTTTATATATTTTTTTATAATGTTAGTTTTTGTTTTTTAATAAGTGATTGAATTTAGGTTTTGGTGACTTTGTCAAAATACACAAAAATAAAAATAAAAGTAAATTAAATAAAAAGATTGACATATTGTAATGAACGTTTTAACTAGGTCAAATAAAAAATAAAAATAATACTAAACTATAAAAAAAAACCCATGGTATTGACTCATGGTATTCATGTGGAATGTGGTTTATGTAAAGGGGGAGATTAAGATGGCCTAACCCTAGATCTACCAAGAGCCAAGAGGGATCAAATGTGTTGATATGCAAACCTCATTGATCCCTCTCATTAATAACTAATTATTTAATAAAATTCTTTACTAAACTATAAAGACAACCCATGGTATTGACTCATGGTATTCATGTGGAATGTGGTTTATCTAAAGGGGGAAATTAAGATGGCCTAACTCTGGATCTACCAAGAGCCAAGAGGGATCAAATGCCTTGATATGAAAACCTCATTGATCCAACTAATTATTTAATAAATTTATTTTTAAATGTTTATAACCATTATTCTTTTAAAATTTCACTTAATAAAATGTATCTAAATTTTCATACATCTAAATATACATAGTTTTTCTTGTTCTATATTATTTTTGTTACAACCATTTTATTATTCCAAAAATAAATGGTTTTTTTGTTATATATTATTTATGTTACAATTGTTTTATTATTCATGAGTAGTATTTCTTAATATATAAAAAATTAAATAAATAATGAATTTTTTAAAAATATGTGATCTTTTTAAATTTCCAAATTATTTCACACCACATGATTTCTCTTGAGCAATAATGATGAATGTTCATAATTCTCGTTTCTTAAATAACACTAAATTTACCTTTAATTACTTAATTGTAATAGTTTGTAACTACATACATACTCTTTCTTCCATTAAAAAAAAACTATATACATATCTTTAATTACCTAATTTTAGCTAAAAAATCTTACATGATTTTTACTTTATAATCATAAACAATTTTCATATTATATGATGTCAAACTTACTCAACATTTTATTCTGAAATTTTAAACAATGTTTCTCACTACATAATTTTATCTTTTATAATTTTATTTATTTATTTTTCAATTCCAAACAAAACTTACAAAAGAAAAAACCCACTCAGTCCTTATTGTAGATTAGAGTTTTACAAAATTGACACTATTTGATAACAATAGAGTAAGTTGAGACAACCTTAAGGGGCTTTTTGTACAATTTTTATCATAACCTTTCCCTCCATCCAATATATAATGTAGAGTCTTATGAAGAGAAAGTGTATTTTATATTATAACTTGATCCACAATCAAAGAAAATGGCTAGGGATTTCACAAGTTATTATTTTATAACTTGATCCATAATAAAATAAAATGGCTAGGGATGTCACAAGTTATCATTAACACAGTGATCTATTGGCGTTCTTTGTTGAAATGGATCCTATTAGATGCATGGTGGTCAGAGACACTAAAAAATTCAAAAAAGATATATGTTATGACATCCATATTGTCTACAAACCATCCAAATTTCTCATCTTATACAAAAATTTCTAACAATAACCACTTAATTTACTCTACAATTTTTGAAACTCCCACCCATGCTAGGGAGATCACACTGTAAGATCAAATGTTCCTCTGGTTTTTTTAATGGGTTCATAAACAAAATAGACAACAAAAAATTCAATACTGTGGTATGATAGATAATTCTTGAATCATTGTGACAAACAAAACATCACATTAGCTCACATAATATATATATGCTATAAGTATCTAAGATGATAACAAAGTTTTGAATCATGATAAATAGGTGAAAACCTAAACTAAGTTGTAGCCACAAGCAAAAAAATCACAACAAATCACAGAATATATCCAAGGTTGCAATGAACCCCATACATTGTGATGGACCTCATGGGAATTTTAGTCCACATAGAACACCACCCTAATAATTCTATACTCTTGATCAATTTAGAATAACCTAGGATGTGTAAAATATTTTAATAAGATAAACAAAACAAACAACAAGAAAGTCAATAGAGTGGTATAATAACTAATTTTTGAATCATTGTGACAAACAAAACATCACATTAACTCACATAATATATATAATGCTATAAGGATCTAAGATGATAACAAAGTTTTGAATCATGATAACTAGGTGAAAACCAAAACTAAGTTGTAGCCACAAACAAAAAATCACAACAACTCACAGAATATATCCAAGGTTGCAATGAACCCCATAAATTGTGATGGACCTCATGGGAATTTTAGTGCACATAGAACATCACCCTAATAATTCTATATTCTTGATCAATTTAGAATAACCTAGGATGTGTAAAATATTTTAATAAGAAACTAGATTTGTAATTATGAAATATAAAACTATAACTTAAATTTGTGAATTTACTTTGTATTTTTTTTCTTATGTATATAGAGAAAGAATAAACCAAGTTTGGAGTTAATAAAATAAACCATAACATAAAGAAAAATATCTCCTTCCAAAAATGTCTCCAAATTAAAATGACATTCACTTTCTTGTATACCAAGACTATTGTTCTTCATATACAATTTCTGATAAGCATTCAATTGGCACTCTGTAGATGAACTTGAAGTAAACTCTATTTTTGTTAATAAAAATTCTCTTTATTTACATCTATGCTAGATAGATTGTACTTGAATCTTGAATGTATTTAAAATATATTATTTGAGTTAGGTGTTGGATTATTAATCACCAAAGGATTTTCACCCCCAATTTCCTATTTCAAAATCTATAAAAAATTTTTTTGGTTGATAACTCTTATCATCTATATCTTTGAAACCTCCATGACTTGCTTCCATGGAAGCAAAATTTTCATTTCATTCCTTCACAAAGACTTGTTCTCTGCAACATCTTATTCCTTCTAGCCTACTCTTTCCTATGCTATTGCCTTCTTATTTCCTATGCTATTGCCTTACGACGTTTCTTTTGCAACATATGGTGCAATTGCTAGTTATATAAACAAGATATTGCATGCAGAAATAGTCTTAAATCTTATTAAACTTTCGAAATTAGAATTTTTTTTTTTTTTTCAAAACAGTTTATTTAAAAAAAAAAATGTAATTCAACTGGTATTATGTGTCACAATTAGGGTTAGAATAAAGAAAATTACAAATAATATTTTGTCCATCTTATATTTGGTTTTGGTTATTTTTGTAGAGTCATTTAGCATATTCAGATCTATGCCATAATAAAATTTGTTTTGTTATAAAATGATTATTAAAATATATGTGTAATATATTTACTTTAAATTTCATAATTCCATAAAGATTTACACAATTACATTTCAAATACAAAGAGACAAAAGGAACTGGAGTAAGTTTTTATGTTTTATTTGTAATGAAAAATATAGGAATATTATAAAATGTTTATAATAAAGAATTTTAAAAATATTAAAAAATCTAAATATTAAAACCTTAATGAATGTTTTTAGTGATTGAGAAATATTTTTAAAATCTATAACATTAATGAATTTTTTGGGACTCATAAATATTTTTAAAATATAAAAAAACAAGTAATGAACATTATTAAAAATAAAATATTTTTTTACATTAAATATTAAAAATGAAAATTTATTTTGTTACATTATTAAATTTATTAGTTTTTCTAAACAAATATAGATCATTTTAATATTCCATTAGGTAAATTTCAAATTTAAAACATGGTGACTTTAGGTGACATACCCAAACATATCACAATGCCAATGACATGTTGGCACTTAAAAATTATAATTTGTACATGTCACTTTCACCATTGGCTTTATACATGTCAAATTTAATAATTTATAATAAAACTATTTATTTGTTGAATTGTAAATTTGTGCATATTATATCATTAAATTAATAATTTTAATAATAAATAAAATTAATTGAAGAAGATATCAAAAGTTTACGATTATTTATTTATTAATATTGTTAGTGTTAATATAACATAATTAATATAATTAATATCACCGAGATGCGGGTGTTCAAGATTGATATGATGGGCATTAACTGGCGGATAGGCGCGTGGCATGGCCACATGGCCTTCCGCAGTCGGCATTTACGCTCCATTTATGCTCCTTTGATGCGAGCCCCTCTCAAGGCCGTCACCCTACGCAGAATTTATGCCGGTGGGAAGGCCAAGATGGCCAGCTTTTTAACTTATATCCGTTCGGCTCTTCGTTCCCATCCTTCAACTTGGTTTCTGGGCTCTTGGTGTGGTCTTGTTACAGTTTGCAGACCTCCATGCCGATGCTCTTCTAGCCAGTTGCTTCCAGGTGCTCTTAGGAAGCAGAATTGTCGAGCAGACGCACTTCTGTGGGTAGGCGATGCCATTTGGGTTGCTGCTTCGATTTCCTTCCCGAATTGCATTATTCACACAGTCCCTTTTGCTCCTTTCTCTCAGCTTCTTCGCCCTGTTTCTTGGCTCCTTCCCTCCCACTGCTGCCTTCTATCAGCCCAATTCCTTCTCCATACAACTGTGACACCATGCCCAGGCTTAGGCATAGACTGTGTTGTCGCCGCGGTAGCTCCCGAGCCCATCACACCAGTGAACACCGCTCTCTCTCCGCCAGCGCTCCGTCGTCCTCCTCGGAAAGCCTCCACGGTCGTTCCCTCTATGCGCGCTTTAGACTTGGAAGAGGTCGTGGAAGGCGCTCCACCTCCTCCCGTCAGCGAGGTTCTGCTGTCTCTCGACCGTCTCTTGAACCCCGCCCAACAGTCTCTGCCTCCCTGCATAGCCCCTCCACTGCCATTTTCCATTATCAATGCGACTCCAACCGCCCTCTGGTTATTGCTACTATCTCAGTTTCTTTCAAAGAATGTCCTAAAGCCCTTCCGAACCCTCCTTCGACAATGCTTCCAGTCAACCTGCAGACTCCCCCTTCTGCTTTGCGTGCCCCTCAGCCCGTTGGCAAAAAATCCTCCTACAATGCTTAGGATTGCAGCCCGAATGTTCATCAGCAAGTTGGAATGCAGGTCGACGGGAGTGTTGCTGGCGTAGAGGCTGTCCAAAGCGGTCCAGGCCATAACGACGAAGATGTGGGATGGTGCAAAATTGAAGAAGAATCACCCTCGAGCGACTATGGACTCTAGCGTCTTTGTCTTTGTCCAAGTAACTCTGCTCAATCTTTATGGTTTTTTGTTGTTTTTGGTAGCTACTGGTTTTGTTATGTCTATGTTGAAGGCCTCTGTTAGAACCTCGTTCGGGTCGATTCCCCCTTATGGGCGGCCATGTTTCTTGTTTAATTTTGGCATGTCAAGGTTGGTTTCCTCTGTCGAGGCAGCGTTCAAACGTTACTTGGGCCGGTTTCCCCTCGAGGGCAGTTCACTTTTTGTTATTTTGGTGACAGAATGCCCATGAGGGCCTTGTACTTGCTGTATATTATGTTTCACTAATAGAATTAAACTTACCTAGAAAAAAAAATTAATACAATTAATATAATTATTATTCCAATCAGAAGTCTCGTGCCCACAAGAGTTGAGCACAGTGGTGAGCGCCACGATCGGTGGTCGACTGAGGCAGTCTGCAACATGATTGGTGCTACCCTTCTTATACTTGATGTTAAAATGAAACTGTTGCAGATATGTAGACCACTTCTGATGGCGATCATTCTGCAACTTCCCTTGTGTCTGTATGAACTGCAGGGGCCTGTGGTCTGTGTGGATGATTGTGTCCTTCCCCAAAATGTAATGCTTCCATTGTCGACAAGCTTGCACAATGGAGTACATTTCTTTGTCATATGTGGGGTACTTGCGAACTGTGTCAGACAATGTCTCACTGTGAAATGCCACTGGATGTCCCTGTTGAGTAAGAACTGCCCCAATAGCATAGTCAAAGGCATTTGTCTCGATCTCAAATGGCTGTTGCAAGTCTGGTAAAGTGAGCACTGGGGCAGAACAGAGGCGGTTTTTCAGTTCTGTGAACGCCTTCTGTTGAGGTTCCGACCAACAAAATTTTGCTCTCGCTCCTCCCTTGGTGACTTGACTCAAGGGCCAAGTGATATGAGAGAATCCCAACACGAACCTCCGATAGAAATTAGCAAGACCCAGAAAGTTGCGAAGCTCTGTTATAGTGGCTGGGGCTGGCCAATCCCGAATGACTTGGATCTTGGCTGGATCCACATGCACCCCCCTTTCATCAATAATGTATCCCAGATATTGAACCTGGGTCATGCCAAACGTGCACTTCTTCAAATTGGCACACAACTTGTGTTGCCGCAGTGTTTGGAGGACTTGTCGGATGTGATGAAGGTGCTCTTCCCAAGTCTTGCTGAAGATCAGAATGTCATCCAAGTACACCACTACGAATGAGTTGGTGAATGGATGCAAGATGTCGTCCATCATCCTCATGAAGGTTGCGGGAGCATTCGTCAACCCGAAAGGCATGACCAGCCATTCAAAAAGGCCTTCCTTAGCTTTGAAGGCAGTCTTCCACACATCAGAGGTTTCAATTGGTACCTGGTGATACCCAGACTTCAGGTCGATCTTACTGAAATATTTTGCACCTTGGAGTTGGTCGAGAAGGTCATCAATCCGTGGGATTGGGTACCTATTCCGGACAGTGATCTTGTTCAGCGCCCGATAGTCAATACAGAGTCTCCACGTCCCATCCTTCTTCTGTACCAACACGATCGGGCTCCCACAGGGCGATGAACTTGGTCTGATGTGACCTTTCTGCAACAGCTCCTGAATCTGCTTCTTGATTTCATCATTTTCCAGAACAGAGCGTCGATAGATCGGTCCATTGGGTAGTGGCGCACCTGGGGTCAGATCAATCGGGTGCTTGACCTGGCAGTGCAGAGGAACCCCTGTAGGTGAGGTGAAGATGTCCCCGTACTCCTCCACGACCTTATCCATTTGTTGTTGTCGTGCAGAGGGGCCCTGTCTGGAGGTCGTGGCCACAGTCTTCTTCTTGCCCTTGGGGCGGATCATCAGGAAAACGAATTTCCTGGTTTGGGAAATGAGCTTACTGCATTGTTTTGCAGTAACCAAAGAGATAGCGGCAGGAGGTGGTACCTCTGGTATCCTGTACAACTTATTTCCCAAAGTAACAATAACAACACGAGGCCGAGACTCATACACAGCATGATGCTTCCACAAGTATGGTTGTCCTAATAATACATCAGAAACATCAATAGGAGCAACGTCACATAATACCTCATCCGTGAAGGGCTTGATGTTATAGGGAAGGCGGCACTGCTGGCTGACGCGGAGATCTCGTCCTTGGTGAAGCCACCCGATGGTGTATGGATGTGGGTGAGCTGTGGTCGGCAAGCCCAACCGCTTCACGGCGTCTGCTGAAATGAGGTTCTTTTGGCTCCCATTGTCGACAATGAACTGTACAGGGGAGCCCTTTACCCACATCCGGGAGTGGAAGAGACGTTCCTCCTCCTCTGGATCTTCCGGTTCCTCCTTCTGGACCTTTGTAGTGGCAACAGTGGCGTTGGGCTCCGCATCAATAATCTGTTTCCCTTTTTCATTCCCCTTTTCAGGTTCTGATTCGCAGTCGGAGCATGCATCTGACTCAGAAGCCCTCATCTCGGCCACTAGCGACTGCTTGGCCTGACACTCACTTGTGTTGTGAGTGGAGCTCTTATGGAACTCACACCACTTTCCTACAAACTCTTCTTTGGCTTCGTGATGTTGTTCTTTGCTTCGTGTCTTTGCAAGTTGTCTTGGGCCACCATGCCTGTTTTTTCCTTTGTTTGCAGTTTAGGGGCACCTTTCTCCTACCTTTGCTTTTGATTCACAAATCCAAAATCTCGCTTTCTTCTATTTGAATCGTCGACCTTGGCAGCATACCGATATGTCGTACCAAGCGAGGAGATGTCGAGGAAATCCATTTCCTCCTGAATTTATCTACGTAGACAACAGCGATACTTTATCACCAAATGTTTCTCTGAATATTTGATACCCAAATTTGTGCGCAAGGTATGGAACAAATTCATCAGCTCATGCACATATTGATCCCTTTGTTGCCGCAGCGTGGTCCATTGTATGTACTTATCCTCAGCTCCCCATGGGTTAGTATTGTTCCTTGATGGCATCTCGGAAATAATTCCAAGTGGGTACGGCTGAGAACAGAGAGGGTTTTGTCTCGTCCGTTTTCTCATAGTAGGTTTCCCACCAATCCTTGACATGGGGGGTAGCTTTGAGGAGTGCAAAAATAATCTTCTCTCAGTCGGAAAAATCATGAACCAAGAAATATCCTTCTAATAGATTCAACCATCTATCTATGGCATATGCATCTATATGACCCTCAAATATGGGAGTGTCAAAGTTTACTTGTACCTTAAAGGGAGTCACGCCTCCAGAGTGGCTTCTGGATGCAGATGCGCCGCCAGTGGGCAGTCGTTGAAGGATTTGGGCAAAGTTATCCATCATCGCATTCCTTTTTTTTCGAGGGCCTCCTCGAGCAATGTTTTGATAGGATCTCCTACTCCCTCATCTTTCTTTTCGTCCCCCATGGGCATCCGTCGGGGTTTGTGAGGCTGATATTGCAAAGGTTCCACTAGATCGAGCCCTAACTCCTTATACCCCGACCTCGTTGGGGACATGTAAAGAAGGATCGAGAAAAATCAGACCGCTTTGATACCATTGATCTAGATTTATGCAGGAACGCAACAGAATACAGAAATAACAATAAACATAGAAATACAGCGAAAATAAGGCTTCATTTCATTAATATAAAATCACAGAAATATTCTTACAAACATGATGGAAATAAAATATCTAGGGTGCTGGTAGCGAATCTCTGAGAAGAGATGTGGCGACTACAAACCTCTGAACTGTCTTACAATGAGGCTCGGGGGCCTATTAATTATGGAGAAACAATGGAGAATTCTAAACGTCCAAAAACCTAACCCTAGGAGATGAAGCGCCAAAACTATGGGCCCCGTTTGGGTAAATTGGTGTTTCAACTTCCCAGGGACGTAACTTCAGCATACTTTCTCCGTTTGGGGCTTCAAAATGGCTCCAAAAGTTCAGGACTCGAGAAACTGCTAAAATAGTAAGTTGTGAAAAAAACTGAAAGAGACAATGGTGGGGCCCCAAGTGGAATAGGCGGGTGGCCACCAATATCCACCTGCATCAATTAAATAATTAATATAATTATTATTAATATATAATACTATTAATATATTAATATATTGATACATTAATATAATACAATTTATACTATTATCGCAACTTATATTAATAAAATTTAAAATATTTATTATTTCATATTTTTATATTTATATATTTTTTTAATTTTAAATCAGATCAAATTAATATATATGTATTATAATTATGAAATTATCTTTTTAATTATTAAATAATACAAGATATAAAAATTTATAGAATTAATATTGATGTATGAGTGAGATTCATCCATATACAAAGAGGGTCATTCATGTAATACACATAATCGATATTACTGGATATTGCTAAGTTTTTTTATTATCAATTTTTTTTGATGTATACTTGGGTGAATTTTCTAGATTAATACTTGGGTTTGTGGTGAAATTCTGCAGTAAAAATTTTGCGGTGAATTTTCTCCATTACTACTTGGGTCTGCTGTCCGGTTTGCTGATATTCAGGTGCACACATTCCTTATATTTTTTCTAATACATATTTTCTCATATATTCTCAAGTATGAATAATTCACCACAGCTACCCCATATAAACCTTTGAATTTCTGTGGTGAATTTTGTTGATTAATACTTGCTCGATTAATACTTTGGTCTGCGGTGAATTTCCTGGATTAATACTTGGGTCTGCGGTGAAAATTCTGCGGTGAATTTTCTCCATTAATACTTGGGTTTCTGGATTAATTCTTGGATCTGTAGTGAATTTTTTGGATTAATACTTGGGTCTGCGGTGAAATTCTGTGGTGAAAAATTTGCAGTGAATTTTCTAGATTAATACTTGGGTTTGCAGTGAAATTCTGCGGTGAATTTTCTCCATTACTACTTGGGTTTGCTATGATTTTTTCTCGATAAATTTTCGGACATGGGCACTTGAGGTCTGTGGTTTTCTGATATTCGGGTGCACACTTTCCTTATCTTTTTCTAATACATATCTACTCAAGTATGAATAATTTACCACAACTACCAAAGATTACCAAAGGTAGACATAGCACAGTTACTCTATAGAGCCTTTATGAGTATATAGAGTCTTTAGAGAAATGTAGAGAAGAAAGAGAAGTTAAACTACAAACCCAGTTCGAAGCCATGCAGGAAAACAAATTCACATCTATTGAAGACAAGATCCAAAAACAAATAGCAAATAAAATATAACTATTGGAGAATAAAATGGAAGCAATGGAAACTAGGTTGCAGGTCATTGAAAAACAAAACCAAGATATGACCAAACATCTGAGCAAGTAGATGCTGATAATATAGAGAGTCTTAACATCAAGGACATGATTAAAGAACTAGAAGAAAATTTTAACAACAATCTCATCCTAAATAGTGGAGCAGGTAAATTAGATATCAAACCAATTAAAGATGAAATGAAAAAATTGATCGAATTATACCATGAGCATAATAAAAGGGTCTTGAAACTTATAATATTTGGTTTGAAAAAGGAGGTAGATGAGGATAATTTAGCCATGGCCTAAACAGAATTATATAATAGATTACAAATTGAAACCACGTGTCTCACAGAAGCGACAAGGTTAGGGAAATTAACTGAGAATAAAGGAAGGATGATCCGAATAAATGTGAGCTCTACTTACCATAAGTATGACATACTTAGTAAAACCTCAAGTCTAAAAGGAACGAGAATATTTATAAATGAAGATATCATTCCATAAGATCAAGCAGAATTAAGAAAGGAGGTTCAAAAGGTAAAAGAAGCTAGGAAGGAAGGAAAATGGGCAATAATCAGAAATAGAAAAGTCATTATTCGAGATAGAAACAAAAAATATAGTAATAAATAGAAATTCAACATGCTTCGAATTCTTTCTTGGAACTGTTGGAGCTTTCCATGGAAAAAATGCCCCAAGCTAAGTTGGATCTCAAATAATGTTGATATTATATTGCTTGTTGAAATTTGGGAGCATGAAGAATCTAAGGTCCCTAACATAGATGGCTTTGCACTATGGTCTACCTGGAACAAGCAATCCTCCAGTAGAGGCATTGGGGGCATAGCTTGCTGCATTAAGAAGAACATCTCCCCCCATGCTAGGATTTATAAAAACGACCCTTACAACCAATATAGTTGGATTGAGATTACTGACATTAATCATAAAAAGATCTACATAGAAATTTGTTATTTTCCCCCCATTAATTATAACTTCTATAAGTAAAAAAATCTAGATAAAAATAGTCCTTACAATGGTTTACAGAATGATATTTCTAGCCAAAGGAATGAAGGTAATATCCTTTTAATGGGTGACTTTAATGCTCGAACTTCAAGCAACCAAGCTATTCTTCTAAACAATCATTCCAACCCTAATCCTCTTTGGTTCGACGAAGACATTACTCTGGCTAGCCAGTACAAAAGGAGCTCTGAAGACCTCGGGGATAATTTGTTTTGGGTTGGAGCTAGTCAACCTCTATAGTGCTCAGGATCTCATAATTTGCAACGGTCTAAAGAAGTGGCCCAATTCTAGCAAGATGACCTGCATCCATGGGCTTGGAAGGGGTGTGGTAGACTATGTTATTTCCGATCTCCCTTTATACAATGAAATAATAAATTTTGACATCTTAGATGACCACGAGCCTGACTCTGATCATAGGCATTTACTCATAAATCTCAATTTTGTCATGCATATATATCCCATAGAAGATAATCCTTTTAGTCAAAAGAACTTAATCTTTGATAGAAATAAAAATAATCTCTTACTAAATGAATTAAAAACTAATTTGCTTCCTTTATCTAGTATAGACAACAATGATGACCTCTATCATAATTTTACTACAACCCTTTCATATTCTATTAACAAGTTCTCAATTGAAGTCTCAAGTAATAAAATAAATAGCAAAACCAACCCATGGTATGACAAAGATTGTAAAAGTGCGAGGATAGCAATTAAGGAAGTTGTTGATGAATCTCTCAAAATTAACAAGATAAAAATCTACAAAGCCCTAACTAAAAGGAAAAAAGGCAATATATTCATAAAAGACAAGAGAATCTCTTACACCTCTCTAAGGTGGCTCCTAAGAAATTTTGGAGGCATATTCTAACCAGGAAAACTAAAGATAATAATAAAATTTCTTTACACGACTGGAATTCCTATCTTAAAAAGCTTTATGAATCTCCAAATGCAAGGGATTTTGAAACCCTGCTCACAACGAAAGAAGTTTTCTGATTAAAAGACATTGATTTTGGGGTTAAACGCCTGGAAAATGGGAAAGCTAAAGACATTGAAGGTTACCAGGCAGAAATCTTAAAAATTGGAGGTCCTGTCCTCATCCCCCACATCCACAAGCTTTTCAACCAAGCGGTCAAGCAAGGGTTCCCTAAAACTTGGACTTATAGCCTCATTATCCCAATTTTTAAAAGTGGGGATACAAATAACCCCTCTAATTATCGAAAAATTATGATCAACCCTCTCTTAGCCAAGTTATATGGTATTATTTTGGAAAAGAAGTTGAGAATTTGGCTTGAAAGTGAAGGTAAGCGGGCTAAAGGCCAAGCGGGTTTTAGAAGGCAGCACTCAACAATGGACCACCTCGTTACACTTAGGATCATTGTGGAAGAATGCCGCAATGATAAATCCAATCTCTTCTGTTGCTTTGTGGACTTTAGAAAGGCTTTCGATACGGTTCCTAGAAATAACCTATGGAATAGATCAGAAGAGCTAAATGTTCCTTTTGAGTTAAGAGTGACCGCTATAAGGTTATATGAGAATGTAATTGCCAAGTTAAAGAGCAATGAGGGGTGGTCGAAAGATATTAAGTGTAATATCAGAGTTAAAAAAGGTTTCCCCCTCTCCCCTACCCTATTTGGCATTTACATCGGCAAGCTAGAAGGTTGTTTAGAGGAAGCAAGATGTGGTGGCGCGATATTAGCTAGAAAAGCCATCATCCTTCTTCTCTATGCTGACGCTATTGTTCTTCTCGCAAGGTGCCCATCTGATCTTGATAAGCAACTTAGAATTTTTAAGGATTTCTGCTCTACCATGGGTATGTCTGTTAACACTGACAAAACAAAAGTTATGATTATCAAATCCAAGAAGGACACTTACGATAATTTTATGTATGAAAATAGTAACTTGGAGGAAGTGTCTTATTACAAGTACCTAGGAATTAATATTCATCACAAGCTCAACTGGAACTATAACATTCAGAAATGGATTAATGGTGGGTGGAAAGCTTATTTTGGTCTTGAAAATAATTGTAAAATGGAAAACCTCGTAATGTGGGATAGAAAGAAGTTCCTCTTTGAAACTTTAGTCACTCCCGTTATCTTATATGGATGTGAGGTTTGGGGTTGCAGCATCTCTAGAGAATCCTGAAGAAATATTGAGAAAATCTAGAAGCATTTTATAACATATAACCTTAAAATTAAAATAAATACACCCTATCCTATTCTCCTTATAAAAGTGGGTCTTTCCCCTATTGAGAGCCTAGCTATGACTAGGCTTCTGTTGTACAAGCACAAGCTCAATAGCATAGGCGACCATAGACTTCCTAAGCTAGCTTTAAAATCTAGCCAAAATCACCTAAGGCTTAAACAAGGTTGGTATAAAGACACCAAGGCCTGGCTAAACCATTGGGAGATCGATGAGAATGTTGCATTGAAAAACATCAATAACATTTTAAAAAAAATTACTTCTAAGTTCAAAGAAAAAATGTGGTGCGAGAAATATCTAGCAGCTAAAAGAAAATTAAGGTATTATACGGAGCTAATAAACCCCACCTTAGAAGATCAAAAGTATCTCTCTGTTTTAACTAGCTCAAAGAAGAAAATTAATATAGCCAAGATTAGAACGAACTCTCATGAGCTCCATAGTGAAACAGGTCGTTGGACAGTTCCTAAAACACCATGGATGGAAAGGATTTGCCATCTCTGTGAGAATATGAACATCGAGGATGAAAATCACTTCCTCTTAAAGTGCCCCGCGTACAACCACATTAGAGCTAAATTTCATAATCTTTGTTGCAATATTGACCTTCCTATCCTTTTAAGATGTCAAAATTATAGTGAGCTCGGGAGGCTTCTCTCCAAGCTTTTTGAGCATAGGAAAAAAAATCTTAATTCAAATTTAATAACTCTTTTCTTGAGGACCGATAGACCAAAGATCGGTCTCAGTGGACATTAACCAACACCACCATCATCATCATCAAATGTTTAAAATTAACATATAAAGTATTAATATTAATATAAATATTATTACTATTGTAAATATTTTCATGATTAATATTAATTATTAAAATTAATATTGATTGATATTAACATCAATAATAAATATAAATATTTCAAATTAAATAAGAAATTATTAATATTATAATTAAATATCAATATCTCTTTTAGTGTTAATTAATATTAATACTAATAAGAAATACATATGTTAATGTTAAACATATAAATTTATTTAAAAGTAAATGTCGCATTTATACATTAATGTGAACATTGACATTAAACATCAATATAGATATTTCATTAAACAATAGGATTGATAACTTTAGGTTTACTTAGGTTCTATGACATTAGAATTTAACTTTATGTTTTTTTAGGTTCAATGATATTATAATTAAAAAATTTGGCATTTTTATATCATTTGGTCTATGTAGCATTATGTTATTTTATAACATGAGGTTTATAAGATAAAGCTTTTTGATATTAAAAAAAATTGCTTTAAGTTAATATTTATATTTAACATCAAACATTTACATCAATGTTAAACATAGACATTAATAGAGACATAAAAATAGATTTCCTAAGATTAATAATATTGGATTGTAAACATTAGGTTTATAAAATTGTGAGCTTCTTTTAATTATTGTAATAATGTTCTTATGGACCATATGATTTTATACATTATGTATATGTGAATTTTACTATATTTGTAGATGAAAAAATCCTTATGTATGTTAATTTTAATTCAATTTACCATTAATTGAAAATTGTTTTGTTGATATCAGGTGTGTTTTCTTTTAAGTTAGGTGGTTTCCTTATTTTATCATGGATCCAGTTATTTGGAGTTGTATTCCATTTGAAATTCTTGAAATTTCCTTTCTCTGGCTCCCTTTATTGGTTGTGATAAATTTTAGCACTGTTTGTAAGGAATGGAAGAATGTTTTGCGAAACCCTTCTTTCTTATTGGGTTGCAAGCATGTCTGTACAAATGAATTTGGATTTATGGTTCCTTTCCTCAATAATGAAGACAATTATTTTGCTCTTGAATACCTTAATCAGAATGGGCACACATCTCTCTTTCATTTGCGATTCATAAATTCAAGATACAAATTAGAGTCTATTGTTGGACCAATGGTAGTTTTATCCTTACTAACAGAATTCTCTCATTCACGAAACTATTTTTTAATGAATCCATTTACAAAGGCCTTAAAAAAATTTGGGCGAATACGAATTAGAGACTGGGGATTCTTTTCGTTATTGGAAAATGTAAGAAGCAACAAATATGACTGGGTTGTTCTAAAAAATATTTATGATAGAATGCAGTCTAAATTTTATGTTTACAGTAGTCTTGATAGGGTTTGGCAAAGGGTTGATCTTCCATTTGGTGGCACTTCATCCCCTCAGAATGAAGTGTTTTATAAAAGTAAATTGTTCTGGCTCTATCTAGACACAGAGTATGAAGATAATTAGGGGAATTTTGAGGTCTAAAAATGGTCTCCTAAGGTAATTATAAAATAATAGTGGAAATAATAAAATAAGATTTAATGACATCATCAATTTTAGAGGGAAAAAAGAAAAAACTATTTTTTTTCAACTCATATTTTCAACTTATCTCCCAAAGTTTTTACTCAAATTTCAAATAGGAGTACTTGTTGGATGAAAATTTTAATTCCTCATCCAAGGATTACCCATGTTGCATACTTTCAGTGGGTCCTGCTACAAGAAAAATGAGAAATACATGAAAAACATGGTTGTAATCACATTTTTTTAATGTATTTTTCATTTTTCCTGTAGAAGGGTCCATCGAAATTATGAAACATGTGTACTCTTTTGGATGATAATTAAATTTTACATCCAATGAATACTTATTTTCGAAATTTGAGTAAAAAATTTGGGAGATAAGTTGAAAATACGAGTTGAAAAAATCGTTTTATTATTTTATTATTTTTTTATGTTTTTACCCTTTTACTTAAAAAATGGTGAAGCATCCCCCATGGTTGACATAATGATCTTGAATCCTATTGGTTCTTATAAATTTTATTTTTTTGTATATTTTTCTTAGGAGGCCCATTTTAGACCTCAAAATTCTCCTAATATATCCTTGATATGGGTACACAATGTACTTGTTTGATGTAATAAAAAATGAATGGGGTTTTTTGTTTGGTCCAATCACTGACATACAATGTATGCCATTAGCAATATGCAAGAATCAGTTGATATGTCTTACCAATGATGGCTCCACTTCTGTATGGTCAATTGAAGAAATGGATAATTTCCAATTTGGTCACCCGTGTGTTGAACGTAGAATTGACTATTTTGAGGATGATTGGGGCTTCAGATGGAAGTTTTTGGAAGAAATCTCTATAGATATAAATAGAAAATTTCATGGTTATCTTCCATTTCAAATATTCCAAGGTGTGCTTCTTATGTGCAACTGTAGTGAAGTTCCTTTCCTATTATATGACATGATGATTGGCCTTTGTTTTCCAACAAATATTGATAATTCAATTAATCAAGAGATGTAGGGGTTTTGGTCTCCAACGTTGCAGGAGTGCAACAATTTGATCGAGTATGGACATGTTTTTGCAATTTCTCCTCGTATGGATTCTATTGATGAGATTCCACCATTAGATATAGACATGGAGCCTTAGGCTATTAGTCATGTTAGTATTTCTTATATATATTTTCATTTTATATTATCTCTGTGGTTGTGGAAAATCTTTCCATTTTTTTTACTTTACACACTTTTGGGTTTGTATTCTAAGACTTTAAAATTACAATTCTATGGATATTTATATGGCTCATGCTGGGATTTCCTCTATATGTGTATGTATCATATGTTGGATATTGAATCCAATTGCAATTTTCTCGAAAATATTTCTTTTTGTGTACCCTTTAGTTCTCTTAGTTTCATTTGAATGTGTTTGGATGCTATCCATTTTTCTTTGTTTTTATAATTATAATTACTATGACTTATTTTATACATGGTCTTTGCATTAGTTTTTTCTCATTGGTTCTCAAATATTGTTATATATTTAGGTACATCTCAGTAATTCTATTTATATTTTGATGGTATATATTTCCAAATATTTAGATATATTTCCAATTTATATATTTCTTATAGTATTTTGTTCCAGTTATATGGGTTTCCCATTACAAGTCTAATATGAGACATGAAATTTTAACCTTTTTTGTTTTAGCCATTTGGAAAAATCCATTTTTCTTTTTAGCCATTTTGAAAAATCCTTTTATATATTCATAAATTTATATGGTTGGAGAAATACCATATATGCTTTTAATTTTTTATATGGTTGGAAAAAAAACTTGTTCCTTTTTCATTCTTCTGTGTTTATTTATATTGGATATATTATATGTTCCATGTTCATGATTCCATAATAAATATGTTATTATTAATTTTAGACATGTAATCTGAAGGCACAAGCAAGTGTATAAGGAAATGGAATATGTGACCAACATCGCGTGACAGGTCTAATGAAAGTCGTCGTTTATGGTATCATAAAGATAAAGACACAATAAATGAGCATACGAGAGCTACATATCACAGAAGAACGAGTGAAACAAATCTTAAAAATGATTTTATGATTCTTCGTAAGTATCGTACTATGGATGATATCATGGAAATAACATTTCCCCTTGATAGCTCATAACTAGAATATGCTCCTCGTCAACATAATTTTGTTGTTCGATGCCATCCTAAAAATGTTCATAATATTGGGGAAACATCTCTTAATAGGGAAGAAACTCATGTCGATATCGTGGATGAAAATGTTCACCCTAACCCTTCTATCTCTACAATTGCATCTTTTGAGCAAGGCCAAAGGTTGCAAAACATCCATGGTGGAGGCAATGATGACATTGTATTTGATGATTTGGATGATAGTTTGATTGGCCAATTTGTTTGATAATTTGGAGCCAGTTGGTCAAAACATCAAATATTCTAATTCCCCTTCTCAAAATAATGTTGTCCCACGAATATAATTAGTCACCCCTGATATAATTTTGCTTGGAACAATGGAGGTAACACAACGATATTTTGATGGTTGCTGCAATAGTGGTTGTTTTATTACATTCCTCTGTTTACAATTTTTTTTTACTAAACTTATAAGGTATTTTCTTCTCTTGGAATAGGATACAACTCATTTCAATAGTGGTTTAGAAATTAAATCCCAAATTCTTACATCTACTAATATGAGAATTGAAGATGAAGCATGTCATAGCCTTCCACTACATTTTCCTCGACAATCAAATCGACAAACTAATGTAAATGTTCAATTTATTTGATTTTATTTTTCATTTTTTGAATTTTTAGTAGGTTGGACATGAATTTTATTTCATACTTTATTTTCTTCAAATAGGACACAACTCATTTCAATAGAGGCATACAAATAAACTTCATAGATGTTCCATCTACTGATGTTATAAGTGAAGAGGAACCATCTCATATCATTCATCTAGATTTACATTTTCCTGATTTTTTCATTTATTGTTGGTTGTACATTGTATTTTATAACCTTTTATGGAAAAAACATGATTTCATATCACGATGTTGGAGAAGTGGAATCCAAAACATCAAATTGTCAAACTAATGTTATGTCTAGTGTATTTGATTTGTTTTACAATTTTTAATATTTATAGGTTGGACATTTAGTTTTATAATGAATTTTATTTTTGTTGAAACATGAAACAACTCATTTGAATAGAGGCCTAGAAACTAACTCCTCAAATGGTCTATCCACAAATGTTATAAGTGAAGAGCAACCATCTCATAGCCTTCATCCACATCGCCAAACAAATATAAATATTGAATGCATTTTTTTTTTCATTTTTTCATTTCTAATTAGTTGGACCTTAAATTTTATATATATATATATATATATATATATATGCTAAAGAAACCTTATCATCCTCTTAGGTTCCAGAAATGTAGACCATAAATTTGGAAAGGCCCTGTCATAGATCTGTTCCACATGTTTCAAATTTGGGAAGGGAATCTCATGGTGCTAAAAATCAAGTACATTTTAGAAGAAATTATACTCTTCCACATCGTTCTCCACATGGTCCAACCGATACATATCATATTCATTTTAACGAAAACATGATTTAAATGCATAAAATATTTCGAGAAAAGATAGATTATTTATCAGATGTCCAAATGTGCCACATCTACCAAAAATAATATCCCAAAATCCAGGTTTTGGGAGATTCTGAAGAACCTGTTTGCAAACGATGTAAGAATGAAAGAGGTTCCCATCATTTTTCTGGATATAATAACATGATCCCGGTGAGAAACCTCATATTTTAAGAGTTCTTACTCAAGTTGAAGAAATATTAATAGTACGTGTAAATCTTATTTTGCAAGTGACACATGCTCGAGGTGGGAAATATAAGTATAGTGGCCACACAATTAGCTTTCCCCAAAATATTTCTACAATTTCACAAATTCTTCCTTGACATGTTGAATATATTGACTTTATAATTGTAAGGAGACATGATCAATATTATCAAGATGTTGTAATTGACTATGATTTAGTGAATGATTTTCCCGAAAGATTAACAGATGTCTCCTCCGGGATTAAATTTGTTGACTATGATATTGAAGAATCTAAGATCAATGCAACTAATAATGAAGGGTTTCTTGTTGAGAATTTCCCCTTTCATACTTCTTCTTTTGTTGCTCGCCTACCCAATGAACAGAGAGAAGTGGAAGAAATTAGAGCATTTCTTGATAATGTTGATTCTTCACATGTTCAAGAAATAGATTGGCCCAATATTGGAACCTCTTCGGTGAATGAATATAATACTGAGGGGTTATTAGATATGGTATTCCCCACATTGTTCCCCATTGGTGATGATGATTGGTTGCAACCACGTATTTGTAGTGTTGAACTTCATGAGTATGCATTTCATATTCTTAGATATTATGATCAAAGGTTTGGAATCCATCCTCGCTTTTGATATTACCTATTGAACATGATAATGTAGCATTGGAGCCATGCAACTACTACAATTTTTGTGAAGAAACATTTACATGATAACTCACCGACAACAATTGAAAACGTTTGTCACCAAATTTCTGATTTACCAGATAATAAGTTGGTTGAGCATCTTATGTGGTTTGGTTCTTCTCTGAGAGGTACAAGAGTATACTAGACTAAATTTTGAGCTAAATTGACTGACATGATTACTCAGTTGGATGTCCATCTTTGTTTTTTACTTTGAGTGTAGCTGACACAAAGTGGCTAGAGTTACATAACTTCATGCCTCTACCCTCACATTCTCATTTCTTAAATGAACATCGTATGAAAATTGAGAATTTTATCCAGTACGCTAATATTGTTGCCACATTTATATACCATAGATTCAATATTTCAAGAGAAATTTATCCAAAAATATCTTAAAGCGAAATACTTCTGGTACAGGTCTGTGTTGTTGAATTTATTTTCTATTCATTGTCAATTTATTATTATGGTTCTATTTATATTTTTTGCAGTAACTCTATATTCATTTTCTTCAGATATGAGTGGCAACATATAGGTTTAGCACATATCGATGGTTTCTTATGGTTCCAAGGTGCTCCTAACATGGAAAGACTTGATTGTTCAAATGCTTATGATTTACAACTTACAAAGAGATTATTTGAAAATTATGTAACTACATGGAATCCATGTGAAATACATCGTCGCAACATAATGGTTATAAGAAGTCTCAATGATGATCCTTGCCTATTGAATACTGATAATATTTTCTCTTGAAATCATCATAATGATTATGAATAATTGTTGAACTATGTCCAAAGGCACACAAAGTTTAGTGTAGATTCTTGTTTGCACAAAAAGGGCACTATTCTCACATGTCGGTACAATGCTCCATGGGATATTTCCAAAGAATCAAGATTGTTCATAGATGATCAAGGAAGAAAAAAATATGACCTGGAAAGAAATGATGATAGGCTCAATGTGAATAACATTGACCTTCTAACAATTTGGTGTGCAAATGTTGATTTCCAATCAGTGCTTTCTTGGTATGCTATCCTGAAATATATTGCTAACTTTGCATCAAAAGAAGAGAAAAGGTCTGAAATTTATCATGATATGGTAACTATAATTTCAAATTCCATTGCCTCTGAGGATCATGCTTTATGTGCTTACAAAATTTTTCTTGTTGAAACGGTTGTTCACCATGACATTGGAGTACAAGAAACATCATATATGTTGCTTAAGCTACCTCTTGTTGTGTGCCGTCAAAATTTTGTTTCCTTAATGTTGGAAGAAAGGTTTTCAGGAAAATATTAAGGGATGGCATGCAATGTTCATCTCAGAATACTTTTGTTCAACATTATTAGAAGAGGCTTTTTTTCCTTGAACATCTATCTTTGATAGAAACAACAAGATCTTGGACATTTGATAAAAATCGTAAAAAATATCCTTGGAAGCCTAGAGATGTTCATGCTATTGTCAAATTTGGCCACGGTTTTATTCTATTCCTAGTGAGGTTTCAGATGAATTTGAAAACTTTTGTTGGACAAAATTTCTCTTGTACAAGTCATGTTGTGACATTTCTGCGGAGATTGGGCTTTCAGCTGAAATTATTGTTGAAAATTGGAGGAATTTTTTATATTGAGCATGGCATGTTGATGGAGAAGATGGTGATTTTGATAACCATGAAATGAATATTGAAGATGATTTTCAAAAATGGAAACTTTTCTCCCTCTTGGTTTGACCAAATAATGTGAATGTTTATGATCTTCACACCCTTGGTCGAAGGGATTTTGATATATCGTTTGACTGGAAAAGTACAACTATTTCTAATGATGTGGCTGAAGAAGCTATTAATTTTATAATGAATGGAAAATCAAGGGGTGATATTTTTGACCTTTCAAATAGAACATTTTACTCTCCAAATTCATTGGCAGAAAAACAACAACTTGCTTTTGAAATTGTTTTAAGGCAATTTGTTTAATATGAGATTCGTGAAGCTCTTATTATGATTTTTCAGGGCACTATAGGCACTAGCAAGTATTTCCTTATCCATTTTATTTTTTAATCTCTTTCTAATTTTTCAAGTAATGGAAAAAGTCATTTTCTTCTCCTTGCCACAACAAGAATAGACTCTTTTAATGTACATGCAAAAACAATACACTTTGCTCTAAAAATTCCGATTGAATATATGAAACCAATATAGGGTCAATGCCTAGCAGTATTCCAAGACAAAATGAGACATATTCGATATATACTGATTGATGAAATGAGATTTTTAGGATCAAGGTTATTCATGCAAATAGATGCTCGATTACGAGAAGCATTTCCAGAGAAAAAGAATTTTTCTTTTGGTGGCAAATCCATCATCCTTGTGGGTGACCTTGGCCAGCTACCTCCTGTGATAGATAAGCCTTTGTATGTAGGTAATACAATAGGGAAAGGCTTGTGTAAAAAATTCAACATTGTTGTCACTCTCGACACAATATTTCTCCAACAAGGGAATAATGAGAAACAATCTTGTTTTCATAGAGTCCTCAATAACATAAGAAATTCAGAACTTGTTCTTGATGATTGGGAGTTTCTTATGTTGCGGGTTGATATGAGGTTGCATCCTAGAGAAACAGATTTATTTAA
This sequence comes from Pinus albicaulis, assembly GCA_034641835.2. Classification (NCBI taxonomy): domain Eukaryota; kingdom Viridiplantae; phylum Streptophyta; class Pinopsida; order Pinales; family Pinaceae; genus Pinus; species Pinus albicaulis. Next base: position 941,455,352 of record CM076579.1, on the reverse strand, counting down.
TGCAGCATTTCACATGTTTCCAAAAAATAATTTGGTGTCCTTCCATAATAGTCATATGTTGAAATCATTAAATTCTCCAATTGCATGATGTATTGTTGAGAATTCAAGGCGTTCAAAAATCAGTGGTGCCAATGATGATCAATTGGATAGTGAATTTTTGTTGTGTTGTGGCAAACATATTATGTTGACATGTAATTTGTGGTTTGAAGCTGGTTTGGTGAATGGTGCACTTGGTTATGTGAAGGAAATATTTTATATTCCTACCTCTAAGCCACCTCAACTTCCAATGATCACAACTGTTGTTTTTGATAAGTATGTTGGTGTTCTGTTTGATGCAAGAAATCCAAACATTGTACCTATCACACAAGTGATAAGAGTAAATCGAAAACAAATTCCTTTAAAGATGGTATGGGCTCTTACAATCCACAAGTCACAGGGTTTGACTTTAGAACAAGCATCAATTGATATCGGGAATAAAGAGCAGCAAGGCCTAACCTTCACAACCATATCAAGAGTGAAATCAATAGATGTTTTACGCATTGCACCGCCTTTCTCCTTTCAGCGTTATTCCAAGATGAAATATAGTGCATATGTTACATTTAGGAAGAGAGAAGAGGAGAAATTGAAGTCCATATCATTAGGACATGCAACTATTAATACTTTTAGCTCTTTATAGAATGTTTTTTTAATTTATTTTATTGTCCTCTTTATTTACTTTTAATATAACACTAATTTTGATCTATTAATGAGATGAATACATTCATCATATTCATAGTAATATTTTGGAAAGTTGTTCACATCGCTTTTCATGTTGTTCAATTTACTTATTTTCTTAAATTGGTTTTTGTTATTTTGTTTATAATGAACCATTCAAAGATAAAAAACCAATTATATGAGCCAATCATTAAAAATCAAGATTGAATTCCATATCACTATGACATGCAACTCATAATATTGTGACATATATATAGACTATTTTTTTAATTTCTTTTATTGTCCTCTCTATTTACATTTATTATAATAATGATTTTTCATGTATTAATGAAATGAATACATTCATCATATTCATAGTAATATCTCAGAAATTTGTTACATCATTTTTCATGTTGTTCAATTTACCTCCTTTTTTTAAGTTGCTATTGTTCTTTTCTTTACAACGAACCATTCAAACATATACAACCAATTATATGAGCCAATCATTAAAAATCAAGATTGAAGTCCATATCCCTATGACATGCAACTAATAATATTTATCAATGTGGTTTGCTAAATATGTTGTGTGGTTCAATGACAACATATCTATATTTGATATTAATACTAAACTAAAATTAATATATACATTAACATTAATTTAAATACAAATATAGAATTACTGACATCATTAATATTTGATTTTAAACAATAAGTTTAAAAAATTGTGATTTCTTGTTGATTATTGTAATAAGGCTCATATCACTCATTTAATTTTATCACTCATTTCATGTGTACAATATGTATTTCTAATGAGGTTTATATTTGTAGAAATTTTATATCATTTGGTCCAGGTAGCGTTAGGTTATTTTATAGCACGACGTTTTTAAGATTAATTTTTTTAACAACAATACAAATGGGGTGTTCTGTTTATATATATATATATATATATATATATATATATATATATATATATATATTTCTATCTCTATGTGTATTAATTTTGATTTTGTCGTTTTTCCTTTCAAATGTAGATATGGATAATAATGATGGCATCTATTATAATCAAGTGGTGGAAAATATTTCTAGAGTGATCAATTTTCTTTCGTATCTTCAGAACAAGTTCGATAGAAAATGATGCAGGGGCATTAGGCACAATGAAGCACTTTGTAATTTTATGAGACATAGGGGTCTCATATTTCTAAATTCTCTTGTAATTAATAGTATTTTTGAATAAAAAGTGAGAATTGTAAATGTTCTCTAACTGTAGAGAAAATGAGAGAAATGAGTAGTTAGGAATGTGAAGAGACTAGGATCAGTTCAGTTATTTAGGGATTAAGTCTAAAATTAGGAATTTTAAGATTCTGGTGAGATATTAGGGAACCTGAATCGATTCAAGTCATCCTTTTGTATAAATGTAACTAGAGTAGAGTTCAGGGACAGAGAAGGTTGTAGAGGGCCACTATAACTGAAAATCTGGTCGAACCAAAGTTTTGTAAGTAAATTCATCTTTATATTATGAAGGAATTTTCTCCCAGATGTATGTGCTTTAATTGATTAACTCTATGTGGTAGGCTTGAGTCTCAATGAGAGCTTGAATGAAAAATGTATAAATAATTCGGTAATAAGGGTCAATAGAGATCCTGTAAAGGGCTCTGTATCTAATAAAAGAAATTCGATGTTGAGTGTGTTAGACTCCTATACCAATAGGTGTCATATATCATGATTGACTTGATGAGCTATGTAATATGTTCATACCTTTTCTTGTTGCAAATATTTTCCATATTGTCAAAAAATCAAAAAATTTAAAAAAATGTAAAGAGGGTATACCCTAAAAGAAAAATCAAAGGGTTAAAAGAATAAAATGGCCAAAAAAATGAAAGATGCCTGGGATATTAAAAGGAAATTCATAAATATAAAGGCCAGAAATGATACAATCATACTTCAAGTTTACAATCAATATTTGAAGATGGCTCCTAAGAATCAACAAAGATTGATGTCAGCCTATGACATTCAATAGGGTAAAATGGTAATGATCCACTTCAAACCTAAAGTGCAGGAACCTCAAACAGCTGCAGATTATATTAGAACTAATTTTGAAGTCATAGAAAAGGATATTCATCCTTTGGATCAAATTGAGCTGCATAAACAAACAAGTGAAATGATTTATTCTACTCTGACAGATTAATCAATGATGACCCAAAAATTGCAGGATTCTTTGGAGAATACTAATGCTCAATTAAATCTTGAAAAAGCCTCTTCTTAGGCTAAGGACAATAGGATAAAGACTTTGGAGGAAATAATTATTGGATTGGATCATAATCCCAAGGATTTCAAGGGTATAGAAGCTTTGATCAAGAAAAAATATGATGATATTGCAGCCTTCAGAAAACCACAGAAGTTACCAGCCTCAAGACATCCACAGACTACAGAAATCATAAAGCAAAATTCTGAAGAAGAATTGATGGATTTGCTCTTGAAACTGAATGAGAAACTTAATGAAACTAAAAAAGAGCTTTAAAAGGCATTGAAATATAAGCAGCCTAATACTCCAACATCTACAACTGAAGTGATTACAGGTACTACAACAACAGGTCAGCCATCAGAATTATCACAAGGTAATATTTCCAATTTAAGTACCGAAGAGTTAATAAAGTCAATGGAGGAATTGAAACTCCAAGTGATAGAACTTCAAAGAAAAAAGGTACAATTCACCACTTTAGAACAAAAATATGATCTCTCGAAGATGAATGTTGCAGATAAAACAAGAGAGGTCAACAGATTAGAAAAGTTGGTCAACAGATTGGAGAAGGATCTCACATTGGAGAAGCCTTTAAAGGAAATAAATGAAATTATTTGGGACAAAATCATCCAGTTAATAAAAGATGTTTGGCCCTCAATTCAAATAATGTATGAACAAAATGATTTAGTCAAATTGGCTCTGGAAGAAATCCTAAAAGCAAGAGAAGAATTGGGAAACATGCCTGAAGAATCCAATGAACTTATCCACTTTTTAAATACTCAGAACAAGCATCAAATTGAAGAACTTGGCATTCAAGACAGGATGGGAACAATTTTGGAAATAAAAAGATTTTTTACCAAAAGAACTCTGATGCAGAATCTAGAACGAAGATGCTCTGATATGCAAGAATAAATCAATGCCTTTATAAAAAGATTTGATATTTTGTTAAATAAAGGATTGCTCATTCCTTTAGTTTCAGAGGATAAATTGATGGATCTTGAAAGTTATGTTGAGAAATTGGACAAGCATGCTGAAAATCCGGCCAGTTCCTCAACTAGTTCATCAGCAGCAGCATTACCTACAGGAAAAAATATTCATGATAGATTGGAAAATTTGTTTTATTTCGAGCATGAGGTAAAGCATTTGTTCCCAATTCAACCTACTTTATTTAGGTAAACAGAGATTGATGAAACTCTCAGAAAGCTGCAAAGAACCAGAATACCAGAAGATAAATGGTGGGAAGAAATGTTAGAACTTTTGTAAAAATTATCCTTACATGAATTTTTGATCATTGACTACAGTAAAAGATATAATAAGAAGGATATAAGGGTAGACAGAGGTTAAAGAGTATCAGTAAAAATAAAGAGTATCAGTAAAATGGAGCAGCCAACACAGAATTACTAAAGAGGATAGCAACGAGCCAAATCTTAGGGCCTGCATCCAGCACATTCTCAAAAGAAGGAAACATCACAACATCAATTATCATTTTTCTTATCTACGAGACCATCTGTCTCTAGTTTGTTGTAACATACTTATGAGTCATCCTAGATTATATCTCAATCTATTATGAGATATTTTTTTTTATTTTTTGTATAAATACTCCCTCAATCGGAGTATTGAAGGGTGGATTCTTAGACTTTGTTGTAACATCGAATATTTTAGAATAAAGTGTTGTTGGAGAAATTTTGTGTGGCTAGTTGGATAAGGAATTGATGCAAAATACTTTTTACAGGATTCTTGCGTCAGACTAAGGATAAATAAGTCATCTATCTCTTATGTTTTGAAGTGTTATACTTGTTTATTATATCATTTGTGTCTCATATCTGAATAATTAACAAAAAGGAATAAATTAGAAAGTGGTTAAGTGCAATCTGCTTTTAATCGTTGTTATTCTAAATGTTTTCTTCTGAACTGGTTTAAACAGTGAATTCTTAATTGCTCATGTTTTACTAGTTTATGCATTTTTATTATTTAGTAAAGAATACTTAATTTCTCTTTATTAATAATCACTCAATTTTCCTCTTTCGAATGTGTTGAAGGGTTCTTAATTTCCCTTCATCCATTTTGATTCCATTCCATTCACTTTAGATCTATAATTGTTCCTTGTTTGATTACCTTGCCCTATAAAACCATCTTTTGTTAAGAAACTTGATCCAATTAAGCTATCCTCTTTGACTCCATTAGCCCAATGGCCTAAACTACTCAATCCTACCACAAGCTATTGAATTTCATCACCCAAACTCAATTAAAATCCTTGGACTCTATAACTAGCCTAATATCTTTCAAAACAAAGCTAAATTTTACAGAGACAGCCCTCTCTGGGTATAGATTGGCTAGATTCTGTACCTAAAAGTTGGTTTGTGGTTACCTCGGACCCCTTTCCTCTTCCCAACAACTTCAAGAAAAATCTGAGTGATAACATAGTGGTGAATCCACTGGGGAATTCTGAATAATTTTATTGTTACTATTGTTTACTTTATAAACTACAGATGGAGCCTGAAGTTAGCTAGGTAGCCTTTGAACTGATTTTGCTCTGCAATTGCATAAGTAAACAAATGCTACTTCAGTCTATCTCCGGTCTAGTTTATGAACTGAACTTTGGTTTCAAACATTTTATCAGTTCCTCTAGTCAAATAAATCTTTAAGAAAATTTAAACTCAATATCTGAAACTTCTTAAAGAGATTGTTGAAGTTGTATTGCTCATTCCATTTAGACAAAAAACCAAAAAAAATATCACCTAGAAAACTGGCTTCAGAAAGGACTCGTTACACTAGGGCTAATCCTGATCCAAATCCATCACCTCTGTTTGAATATCTAAATTTGATCCCCAAAATTCTTAGGAGACAAGATAGTCAAGAAAGCTTTGGTAGTTCTTGACCTCTCTATAGATCAATATCCTATCCTGTTAAGTGGATTTATCTTGAGGAAGAACCTTTTGACGAGCAGTTTGAAACATCTCTATTTGTAAATTTTTATGAATCTGAGTTGTCCAATTTGGTTCCAGACCCAGTACTTCTTGAATATTTACAATTTGAATTTTTTAATTCACATCTTGATAAACATTTGCGAAATTCCATACAATCTGAGCTTACCTCTGAAGGAACATCAAATATTTCCGTGATCACTTCAGCCTCTCCAAGTTCATCAACATTTCCTCAAACATCTCAACCTCAAATTACCCCTTCTACTCCTCCACCCACTACTAATAGACCAACCTCACCTGTTATTTCATCGTTACCTCCTGCAATGGCAAACATATATGCTCCTTTGGTATTACCAGCCAATCTAGGGGCTATGCCTCAAGATTACCAAAGTAAAATCACTCCTTTTGATGGTTCTGGTACTTACACTTCACAACAACATACTAAAAATATGACCGATTATTTTGAAATTTATGAAATAGATGCTGATGATGTAAGAATGAGAATTTTTTTCCAAAGTCTTACTAGAGAATTTAGAACCTAGTTTAGAGCTCTTCCTGCAAACAGTGTTATTGAATTACAAGCTCTTTATAGATCATTTGTAAACAGATGGGAAAAGAAGAAAGATCCTCTTCAAATCTTATCAGACTTTGGAAAACTAAAGAGAGGACCAAATGAGACTGTGCAAGATTACATCACCAGGTTCAATGAGGCTTACAATGTTATTCCCCCAAATCATAGACCTCCTCCAGATTCAGTATTAATAAAATTCCCTGATGGATTTGATTATGATATGGCGTATCAGCTTAGGGAAAGAGCTCCTCAAAATTTATAAGAGATGCAAAGTATAGTTGTTAGTGTTGAAGCCAACCTGATAGAGAAACGAGCTAGAGCCAGAGCTGAAATGAGAATGCCTTTAAACGAAGAACCCACAGCTTTTGAAAAGAAACTGGATGCTATTATCAAAGGAATGGAAAGACTAGGAGATAGAGTAGAAACGATTGAGAAGAAATCTCCTGGGGATGGTCAACCGAACAATACTGTGAGAAATCCAAATTTCAGAAGGAACCAAAATCAAAATACTGAAAAAACTGGTCTTGACCAAAATATTAGGCCCCCATTCCAGGAAAATTATATTGAAGCCTCAACTTCTGAGGGACCAACTGAAGATGTTCAAATAAACAAATTTACTGAACTCAAGAACGAACCAGAAGTTTTCTTGACCCAAGAGGATTAAGAAGCTCACATTCTTAAGAAATTTCAAACCCATTCAGGAGAATCATTTTATTTTAAGGAAGGATATGATAGAGCCATTTACGAAGTTCACAAGCAGTATAATTTGAGGAGCAGAAGAATTGATGTTTCGGAAACAAGTAAACAGAAAGCTACAAAACAACCCCTCAAAGGTAAAACCAATACTACCCCTGTACATATTCTTTCTAGATCAGATCCTAATCCTGCCAACCCAATAATTGAAGATGTATCTGATACTCAACTAAATAACAGACAACTTTCCAATACTCTTCCTCCCAAAGGAAATGTAGAGGAACCTCCAGAAGTTGATTCGGAAACAACTTCAACCCACAACCCTATTCCTGAGAAGGAGAAAAATATCGAAAACACAGAAGATAAAGAAAATCCAACTGTTCGAAATACAAGAACTCAGACTGAAAAACCTTTTAATCTGGAAGCTATAGTAGGCAAATTAAAAATAGTTGTTCCATTGTCTGAATTAGCTAAACATGATGTCTACCGAAGTCAAATCAATAGATCACTTAATATTACTGGAAGTGATGACTCAGTAAATGTTTTTGATGATCAACCTAGATTATTATTTGGCCCTGAAGTAAATGGAAAACCAGGAAGTGGAGGAACTCCTCCATTTTATGTGAGTTTGAACATACATGATAAAATACTTCATAATTCCATGCTTGATTATGGGGCATCTCACAATCTAATGCCAAAGGCTGTAATGGAGAGATTAAACCTAGACATCACCAGACCATACAAAGATCTCTTTTATTTTGACTCTAATCAGGTGATATGTTTAGGATTAATCAAAGACTTGTGTGTTTCATTGGTTCAATACCCTGCAAAAACAATTTTGATGGATATAGTAGTAGCAGATATTCCTCCAAAATATGGTATGTTATTGTCCAGATCTTGGGGTGAAAAGCTCAGAGGATCTCTTCAATTGGATATTTCATATGCTACTATTTCAGTGTTCGGCCAACCTAAGAGACTATACAGAGAAACTTTAATGAAATATGTGGTCAGTAGTCAGGAGAAACCTGAAAATTTCCCCATCTACTCAGTACACTTTGATATGGATTCATTTATTCTTTATAATGCTGAATCTAATCCTCCCACTGAATTAGAAGTACCAGCAACAGAACCAAAATAAATTACAAATAAAAAATCTAATGTTCAAATCCAGGAAATCTCTGAGGGAAAAGAAACATCAGATACCCAAGAGAAACCAGAAGAAAGTAACAAACCAGATCTCACTATTAAAAAAATTCCTGAAACGCCTGACACCAACTATGAACATGAAATTCTTTGGCACTTAGAATTTGATGGTTCCGTTAATAGATTAGGAGCAGGAGCTGGAATTTGGATACACAACCTTGAAAATGATCATGCTGAAGGCCATGCTTATATATTGAACTTTAAATGCACTAATAATATGGCAAAATATGAAGCTCCTTTGCTAGGGCTGAAACTTGTCAAAAGATTATGGGCAATTAGAGTATCTGTTATAGGAGATTCTGATTTAATCATTCAACAGATCAAAGGTCACTTTTTGACAAACGATCCTAGACTGAGAGAATATAGAGGAACAGTTGTAGAGATTCTCAATACCTTTCTGCAGACTCAGCTTGCTAAAATCCCAAGAAAACAAAATTTTCATGCTCATAGTCTTGCAATGTTTTCTAGCACTTGTAAATTACCATTTGAACCTAATCATCAGTTCACAGCTAAGATTAGACATAGACCAGCTATACCAGACAATTTTAAGAATTGGTAAGTGTTTGCAAATGACAATCAGATTAACAATTTCCTGACTCTAGAGAATGAATTTTCTAACAGTAACATAGATGAAGATACAGTCATTGAATCTGATCAAATAAATGAACAAGAAACAAACATTTTAGAAGAAAGTGAAATTCAAATGCTTCATCCAACGAAGTTCACCAAAAAATAAATGCAGGATCTTAAACAAATGGAGGTTGATGAGATTAAAGAAGATGAATCTGAAATCATTAATTTGAAAGATAATCATTTTCCTAAAGGATTAACTCCTCTAGAAGATCTTTTTGATTCTAACGATATTCCAAAGAAGCCCAAAATGGAACCATTGAAAGCTGATATTGAGGAATATAATCTGAGGACTGAAGAAAATCCTAAAATAATAAAGTTATCTAAATCTTTGCCTCCTGATCAAAAACCAAAATATGTTGAACTAATAAGAGAATTCCAGGATGTCTTTGCCTGGAGTTATGAAGACTTGAAAGCATATGACACCTTTATTATTTAGCATACAATACCTATGAAAGAAAATCAGAAACCATTTAAGCAGAAACTCATAAGAATCAACCCTGTATTGTTTCCTTTAATTGAAAAAGAAATCAAATGAATGTATGAAGCATGGATAATTGCTCCTATTAGATTTTCAGAGTGGGTGTCTAATTTAGTCCCTACTAGGAAGAAAACTGGAGAGATCAGATTATGTGTTGATTTAAGAAATGTAAATAAGGTTTCTTTGAAGGATAATTACCCTTTTCCCAAAATGGATCACATTTTACAAAGGGTAGTAGGTGCTTCAAGGATTTCTCTTTTAGACGGGTTCTCAGGATATAACCAGATTTTGGTTCACCCTGATGATCAGGAAAAAACAACTTTTACAACACCATGGGGTACATTCAAGTACATTAAAATGCCATTTGGACTTAAAAATGCTGGAGCAACCTTCCAAAGAGCAATGAACATTGCGTTTACAAAAGAAATTCATGACTTTCTTGTTATATATCTGGATGATTTAACTGTTTTTTCAAAATCAGATCAGCAAAATTTGGACCATCTCAGACAATTATTCATAAAATGCAGAAAGTATGGTATCTCTTTGAATCCAAAAATGTCCTTGTTTGGTCTTGAAGAAGGTAAAATTTTGGGCCATATCATTTCCAAAGATGGTATTAGAATTGATCCTACTAGAATAGAAGCTATATTGCAGATACCTCACCCTAGAAATGTTAAAGAGCTTCAAGCTTTCATAGGAAAAATCAAATTTTTGAGAAGATTCATATCTAGCTTAGCTGAATTAATTAGATTGCTTACTAACATGTTAAGAAAGGATTCAAGTATTAAATGGACAGTAGAAGCCAAACAAGCATTTGAAGAAATTAAAATGGCTTTGACTAGAACACTAGTTCTTACCAGTCCACAATTTGATAGAGACTTCATAATATTTTCATTTGCATCAGAACACACTGTAGCAGTTGTTTTATTACAAAAGGATGATCAAGGATGTGAAAAACCATAGCATTTTTTAGTAAAGCACTGAGAGATGCATCATTAAAATACAACATCATGGAAAAACAAGCTTTTGCACTTGTAAAAGCCATTAAAGATTTTAGAATCTATATATTGTATTCCCATGTGATAGCCTATGTACCAAATGCTGTTGTCAAAGACATTTTAACTCAAGATGGAATTGAGGGAAAAGGAGGTAAATGGATTGCTACCATATTAGAATATGATATTGAGATAAAGCCTACAAAGCTTATAAAGGGACAAGGATTGGCTCAACTCATGACAGAAACAAATTGCCAAGCCCTGGATATTAATGAACTGGATGACGAACAGGAGATGGTGACTCCACAAATCAGCCAAGCCTTTTTAGATTCACCATGGTATGCTGATATAATTTATGTATTGTTAAACCTGAAAGCTCCTCCAGGGTTATCCAGAACAAAGAAAAGGTTTTTAAAGTTGACATATTTAAAGTTTTGTATTTTAGATAATGTTCTCTTTTGGAAAAATCATGATGGCATTCTATTGAATTGTTTGTTAAAAGATGAAGCTGACAAGGCTCTCAATGAATTCCATGCAGGAGACTGTGGTGGACACCTTTATTGGAAATCAACTACAGATAAGATCCTAAGAGCTAGATTTTATTGGCCAACCTTGTTCTCTGATGTAAAGAAATTTGTTACTACTTGCCATAAATGTCAAATTTTTGAAGGCAAGAGAAAACTATTACCTTTACCCCTGAGACCAATTTCCACTGAAAAACCTTTCCAACAATGGGGCCTGGATTTCACTGGAGAAATCCATCCCCCTTCTTCTGGCCAACACAAATGGATCCTTACTGCCACAAAATATTTTACCAAATGGATAGAAGCAATTCCTTCCAGACAAGCCAATGACACTGTGATTATAGGATTCCTAGAAACCAATATATTATCAATATTTGGTTGTCCTGAGAAAATTATAACTGATAATGCTACTGCCTTCAAATATAAGAAGATGATAAGTTTCTGTAATAAATACATATCACTTTAAGCCATTCCACAGCCTATTACCCTCAGGGTAATGGACTAGCTATATATTCCAACAAAAGTCTCATTAATATTAATAAGAAATTATTGGAGGAAAACAAGAAAAATTGGCACAAGAAACTTACAAATGCACTATGGGCAGACAGACTCACCACCAAAAAATATATTGGGACCAGTCCTTATGAATTATTCTATGGTATTGAGGCTGTATTTCCTTCATCTTTAGGAGTTCCTGTAATGAAATTACTTCAAGAAGCTCAGGTTGAACCAAATGATATTCAAAGGAGAATAAATCAGACTATTAATTTGCAGCAAACCAGAGAGGAAGTTTATCAAAGATCCCAAGTATTGCAAGAGAAACTAAAGAAGATATTTAATAAAAGGACCAAGGAAAAATATTTCCAACTGGGACACAAAGTTTTAAGATGGGATTCTAGAAGAGAGGATAAGGGAAAACATGGGAAGTTTGACTTCCTATGGAAAGGACCTTATATTATTCATGCTTTACAAGGAAATAATACATATTTTCTGAAAAACTTGGATGGTACAGAAACTGAAGAAGGACCAGTTAATGGTCTAATGTTGAAACATTACTTTGATCCTATTTATTAGGATATCCTGATTTTTAACCTGTACATAATATATCCTTTGTAATGTATCAGTTTTGAGTAGATAGTAACTTACTGGAGTTGAAGCCCGAGGAGAAGGCCCTAAGATTCAGAAGTATTACTGTCATACATATAATAAAGCAACAAACAGAAGAAGATTCCATGGTTCAGTCAACATCATTCTGAGGGCAACTGACCTGCTGTTCTTGACTTTTCACTAGGAAAAGCCATCCCCAAGTGGAGCCAGTGTTAGACTCCTATATCAATAGGTGTCATATATCATGATTGACTTGATAAGCTATGTAATATGTTCATTCCTTTTCTTGTTGCAAAGGTTTTCCATATTGTCAAAAAATCAAAAAATTTAAAAAATGTAAAGAGGGTATACCCTAAAAGAAAAATCAAAGGGTGAAAAGAATAAAATGGCCAAAAAAGTGAAAGATTCCTGGGATATTAAAAAGACATTAATAAATATAAAGGCCAGAAATGATCCACTCAGACTTCAAGTTTACAATCAATATTTGAAGATGGATCCTAAGAATCAACAAAGATTGATGTCAGCCTATGACATTCAACAGGGTAAAATGGTAATGAGTCACTTCAAACCTAAAGTGCAGCAACCTCAAACAGCTGCAGATTATATTAGAACTAATTTTGAAGTCATAGAAAAGGATATTAGTCCTTTGGATAAAATTGAGCTACATAAATAGACAAGTGAAATGATTTATTCTACTTTGACAGATAAATCAATGATGACCCAGAAATTGCAGGATTCTTTGGAGAATACTAATGCTCAATTAAATCTTGAAAAAGCCTCTTCTCAGGCTAAGGACAATAGGATAAAGACTTCGGAGGAAATAATTATTGGATTGGATCATAATCCCAAGGATGTCAGGGGTATAGAAGCTTTGATCAAGAAAAAAGATGATGATATTGCAGCCTTCAGAAAACAACTAAATTTACCAGCCTCAAGACATCCACAGACTATAGAAATCATAAAGCAAAATTCTGAAGAAGAATTGATGGATTTTCTCTTGAAACTGAATGAGAAACTTAATGAAATTGAAAAAGAGCTTGAAAAGGCATTTAAAGATAAGAAGCCTAATACTCCAGCATCTACAACTGAAGTTATTACAGGTACTACAACAACAGGTCAGCCAGCAGAATTATCACAAGGTAATATTTCCAATTTAAGTAACGAAGAGTTAATAAAGTCAATGGAGGAATTGAAACTCCAAGTGACAGAACTTCAAAGAACAAAGGTACAATTCACCACTTTAGAACAAAAATATGATCTCTCGAAGATGAATGTTGCAGATAAAACAAGAGAGGTCAACAGATTGGAGAAGGATCTCACATTGGAGAAGCCTTTAAAGGAAATAAATGAAATTCTTTGGGACAACATCATCCAGTCAATAAAATATGTCTGCCCCTCAATTCAAATAATGTATGAACAGAATTATTTAGTCAAATTGGCTCTGGAAGAAATCTTAAAATCAAGAGAAGAATTGGGAAACATGCTTGAAGAAGCCAATGAACTTATCCGCTTTTTAAATACTCAGAACAAGCATCAACTTGAAGAAATTGGCATTCAAGACAGGACGGGAACAATTTTGAAATAAAAAGAGTTTTTACCAAAAGAACTCTGATGTAGAATCTAGAATGAAGATGCTCTGATATGCAAGAAGAAATAAATGCCTTTATAAAAAGATTTGATATTTTGTTAAATAAAGGATTTCCCGGTCCTTTAGTTTCAGAGGATACATTGATGGATCTTGAAAGTTATGTTGAGAAATTGGACAAGCATGCTGACAATCAGGCCAGTTCCTCAACTAGTTCATCAGCAGTAGCATTGCCTACAGGAAAAAATATTCATGATAGATTAGAAAATTTGTTTTATCTCGAGCATGAGGTAAAGAATTTGTTCCTAATTCAACCTACTTTCTTTAGGTATACAGAGACTGATTAAACTCTTAGAAAGTTGCAAAGAACCAGAATACCGGAAGATAAATGGTGGGAAGAAATGTTAGAACTTTTGTAAAAATTATCCTTACATGAATTTTTGATCATTGACTACAGTAAAAGTTATAATAAGAAGGATATAAGGGTAGATAGAGGTTAAAGAGTATCAGTACAGATAAATAGTATCAGTAAAACGGAGCAGCCAGCACAGAATTACTAAAGAGGACAACAACGAGCCAAATCTTAGGGCCTGCATCTAGCACATTCTCAAAAGAAGGAAACAACACAACATCAGTTATCATTTTTCTTATCTACGAGACCATCTGTCTCTAGCTTGTTGTAACATACTTATGAGTCATCCTAGATTATATCTCAATTTGTTATGATATATTTTTTATAATTTTTTGTATAAATTCTCCCTTAATCGGAGTATTGAAGGGTGGATTCTTAGACTTTGTTGTAACATCGACTATTTTAGAATAAAGTGTTGTTGTAGAAATTTTGTGTGGCCAACTGGATAAGGAATTGATGCAAAATACTTTTTACAGGATTCTTGCGTCAGACTAAGGATCAATAAGTCATCTATCTCGTATGTTTTGAAGTGTTATACTTGTTTATTATATCATTTGTGTCTCATATCTGAATAATTGATGAAAAGGAATAAATCAGAAAGTGCTTAAGTGCAATCTTCTTTTAATCGTTGTTATTCTAAATGTTTTCTTCTGAACTGGTTTAAATAGTGAATTATTAATCGCTCCTGTTTTACTAGTTTATGCATTTTGATTATTTAGTAAAGAATACTTAATTTCTCTTTATTAATAATCACTCAATTTTCCTCTTTCAAATGTGTTGAAGGATTATTAATTTCCCTTCATCCATTTTGATTCCATTCCATTCACTTTAGATCTATACTTGTTCCCTGTTTGATTACCTTGCCCTGTGAAACCATCTTTTGTTAAGAAAATTGATCCAGTTAAGCTATCCTCTTTGACTCCATTAGCCCAATGGCCTAAAATACTCAATCTTACCACAAGCTATTGAATTTCATCACCCAAACTCAATTAAAATCCTTGGACTTTATAACTAGCCTAATATCTTTCAAAACAAAGCTAAATTTTACAGAGAGAGCCCTCTCTGGGTACAGATTGGCTAGATTCTATACCTAAAAGTTGGTTTATGGTTACCTCGGACCCCTTTCCTCTTCCCAACAACTTCAAGGAAAATCTGAGTGATAACAGAGTGATGAGGCAGCTAATATCGATTTTGGGGGTTTAATAATGAAATTGAGTTCTATACAGGGTTCAATACCTAAAGATGTCAGACCTTAATAAATGGAATTCAAGTAGATCATGGGCGCACTATCCAAACATACTGTGCGTTGAGGATTAATATTATGAATCGTGTTGTGGGCTATGGAGGATTTAGCCACGGACATTGTGTGCAAACCGATCCATGCATTGGTAAATGATTGTGGAAGGTCCTCTTTAAATTTGTCTTAAAGGAAAACCACAAGAAGCAGATCCGATGGACAATCAATAGACTATTGAGGGGAGTTGGTCTTGGAAGAAGCGAGGGGTTCTATCTCAGAGGAGATTCATACACCAATTGTATACACGGAAAATAGAAGTCTGACCTGAGAGTCACATATGAGGCTTTCACGGTATTCACAACGATAGAATTGAACTGTAGCGAATAGAAGTTCGTGGAACTGGGAAGGAAGGAGAAGCAGAACGTCAATGAACAATGATGATGGCATTGAAGATAAAAACCGGAAGTTTTGTGTCTTTATTTGGTGGTAAGTGGAATGGCTAGAAAAAACGCGATATGGGTCTCCTTCTGACGCATGGTGAAGGGTGGTTTCAAAAAACCACAAATGTCGCGTAAATTTTGAGCGCTAAAGGTCAAGAGGCAAAAAACGTGAATTTTATTTTGTGTTGTTGGATATTGATTGGGAGTGCGACGAGGTTATAACCATTGGATCGCGATCGAAGTTAACAAGGTATGTAATTAAAGCCATGGGCCCTGAAAATGTTTGTATATGTTGTCACTTGGGTTTAATTCTGAAGGCACAGTTTTGTTATGAGATTTAACGTTTGGCAGAGACTGTAACACATGATAATCCATTGTGATATATGTTAATATATCGTAATTGGTCACAAAAGGTGCGCGTTATAATTATACACGAAGAGTAGTTGGAATGCTTGTATATATATAGAAAACCTTGTATAGATGAGTTATATGCGGGATATATAAGCTGCGCCCGAGTGCTATGTGATTTCATATGATTTAATTCACGTGAGTTGAATATATGGTATAATGTTAACACATATATTAATATGTGCATTCCCGAGACTTACATGTTGGGTTTGGTTCTAAGTTGAGTGATGATTCGAATGAATTGTTTGAAGGGGTGCATTAATACATAGATACGGAGTGAGTTTATAGCCATAAAAGTATTATTTTAATATCTCAAATATGAGAGATTTGAGATATTAAAGCTTCAGTATTATTATTGTGAATTTCCAGTTGAGATTAAATTGGGCGCATGGATTTAAAATTATTTGGCAAAACAAAACTAGGAAGGAAATTTATATGCAATTAAAGAGTGTAAATGTGGGTTAAATGTAGGAGCATGGGCATCATTGTGGTATTAGAGCTGAATAAGCTCTTAATTTTTGGAATACATGCTGGTAAGGGAAGTGAAGAAAAGTATTATTCTGGTTGGCATAAATTGCATGCATGGAAAGAGATCAGGTTTTTGAAGACTAATAGAGATTGCAGCCTATAGGGATACAATGTAGGTGACAGAAGAAGGAAGATCAGATTTTTAAATCTGATATGCAGCATACACATTTGCAGTGAACAAGATTTTCAGAAAGGAGTGAAAGACAAGATCATGCAGAGATCTTGCAGGTAAATAATTTTAATTCTGATTTCAAATTGTGATTGTAGAATTGTGGTTGCAGAAAGATAAAGACAGAGTTTGATGGTGAAGGCGGTGAGCCTGATATCCAGCTAAAGGCTGAATAGAGAGGACAATTGCAGTGTTCTCAAGAGAAGGTAAGTTGATGAGCAGTGTTTAACTCTGGTTTGGAGAATTGTTTGCAAAATTCTAATTGCATGCAATTGAAGAATCTCAGCAAGAGCAAATCACAGCTTTGAAGAAGAGTCCAGCAAGGGATTCTGAGTAAAGAAGAAATGTGGTAGAACCTAGAGAATTCCCAATAGAAGTTGGATGAGAGAAGAGCAGATGTGTTGTTTAGAAGAGTTGTAGAGTGAAGCCTAGAGAGAGCAGAAGAGAGTGTTCAGAAGGTTCTAGCAGATAGGGGACCAGTACTTGCCAAAATTCGGATCCATAGGAAAGGATTGGTGAGGTAAGTTGCAACAAGAGAGCTTGCTATTGGAGAGGCTTAGTGTAGCTTGTGAGTGAAGAAATCCTGGAGGAGAAGATGGCAACTGATAGCCATAGCATAGATTGTAGAGGTTCTGAGAGAGGCCACAACAGAAGAGTGGGGGAGGATGCCAAAGAAATTGACATGAAGAATAAACTCATTGATGAAGAGTATTGGAAAGAGATAGCTGAGATCAATAAGAAGCTTTATGAAATGGAGAGGATGATAGAGGAAAACCATAGGATTGGTTGGCTCATGAGGAAGAGTGTGAAATGGCAACCATGACAGTTAAATTTTAGGCAAAAGGAGATTGCCCTATTGACAGAGGAGCTCAAGAAAGCTAAGTTCAGAAAAGAATTTTATGCTTGTGAAGCAGAGCAGAGTACAGATGAAGAATGGAGATCTGCAAGAGATATTGTGAAGCATGATGAGGACTTAAGGCAGCAAGAAGGTTATCTTGCTGAAGAGAAAATCATTGATGATTTCTTGAAGTATTGGACAAATCCAAATCGGCTGGATGATGTAAAGACTTGTATTCTTGAGTCTGACCATTATGATGTGATGACATATTCTCCAGAGGAAGAGGGACTCAAATTTCTTGAGTCAAGGATGGAATTTGAAGATTCCACATGTAGATCTGTTCAAAGGGGAGTGCTTGAGAAAGTAGCCAAGACTAAAGAGTCTTGTGATTTGAAAACTAAAGAGTTGTGTGTGTTTGCAGGTATGTCACAGGGAGATGAGAAAACTTCAAATTCTGTTGAAGAGGAGACATTGAATATGAAATATGTTTAGATCAATGTTGAGATAGTAAGATCTCAGGAGGAAGACATGAAGACAGGAAAGTTCAATGAAGAAATTTAGTAGAATATTGAAGTAGAAAGAGAAGGACCAGCAGATGATTGGTCAAGAACAAGCAGAGGCATAAAAGGTTGTGTGAGGTTCCCAAAGTCTACTCCAATTGAAGTTGTTGAGTTTTATAGGATGTTGGATTTCCAAAGTAGAGAATTGGAGAAGCATAGAACTTACAAACAGGATGAGTTGCTGAAGAAGCAAGGCAGAGAAATTGTCATGGATGACAATCAGAAGATAGAGAAGAGGAGGCTAGCTGATAGTCTCATGAGTAAAGGAAATCAGCATACTGATGTGCTGACAGAGGATTTGGAAAGAAGTTATGAACAACATACTGATTTGTTTTCAGAAGAGAAGAAGGTATTGAGACCTTGGAATTTTATTGTTGATGGTTCATGTGTAAATCATGCAGGCAAGGAGGAAGAACAGAAAATGAAAATTGTCAGAGAATTGAAGAGAAGAGAAACTATGTTGACTAGAAACATAGTGAAGGATCATCATCTTAACATGGTGATTGGAACAGTGAAGATCACTCTTGAATCTGAGGAGAAAGATAGTGAATATTTTATGGGTCTTGAAAGAGACTTAGAACTGCAGAGAGAATACTTGGTGAATGGATCAGCAAGTGAGACCATTGGGTCTTGTGGTTTTAACAATGACAGTTTGTTTATGTTTATAGGAATGGCAGAAGACAATCCATCTTTTGGAATTGTATTGAGAGGAGAAAATTTGTTACAGGAGAAAGAGGATGAGACAGTCATGTCTCATGTGTAGGAACCTGATACTGTTGGTGACTAAGAAAAATTGGCTTGTCTGATGAGCCAAGAAAGAGTTGGAGGATAGATTTTTAAAGTTGCTACAATGAGAAAGAATCAGCATCCTATGCTGACAGAAGATGAGAATGCAGTGGTTGAAAAAATTGATTTGGTTGCCAGGAGCAATCAAGATGATGATGGACAGTTGCTGAAGAGTGTCAAAGAAGAAGGAAAAGATGTTGAGACTGAATTACAACATGCTGAGGATGTGAAGCAAGTACGAGATGAGTGGCTGAAATTTTTGCTGGAAAGATTTAACAAGGAGAGTGAAATTGCAGACACTGAGATGAATTTTCCTAAAGCTGTGAAAAGGAGAGCAGTAGATACTAGTTTGCAGAATATAATTCTATTTACTAGTATACTGAATGATTATGTTATTTCAGGTGGAAATTTAATTGATGATTTTTTTTCTAAGAATGAATTTGCTGACGGTGAACAAAAGAAAAATGTTGCAGAGGGATAGGAAGTTAGGGAGCCAGCAACAACCATGGTGGAAGCTGGAGCAACATGGGGTGTGACATCTGCAGGAGTTGAAAACATGTTAGTAACAGCAGTAACATCAATAGCAGCAGTGTTGGCTGCAACAGAAATTGGAAGCAGCAACAGTGGGCAAAGAAACTTCTAGATGGAAGATAAGCTAGACAAAGAAATTGAACGCATCAGAAAATTGATGATGAGTGTGACTCAAAAGAATCAGACAGCAACAAGAAAGTAGAAGAATTTTATCAAAGGAAAGACAGGAGCTGAATGTGAAAGTATAGCTGGGGGCAGATTTCAGAACAAGATTTGGAGACCTGTAGAAATGCAGTTGAAGGATGATGCAGCTGATGAACAACAACAAAACAGAGTATGGGATCCCAGAGGCAAAATTAAGGACACGTGATCAGGAGATCATGAACAAATTGAACCTTGGGAGTCTGATGCAAGGGCATTAGGCACAATGAATCACTTTGTATTTTTATGAGACATAGGGGTCTCATATTTCTAAATTCTCTTGTAATTATTAGTATTTATGAATAAAAAGTGAGAATTGTAAATGTTATCTAACTGTAGAGAACATGAGAGAAATGAGTAGTTAGGAATGTGAAGAGACTAGGATCAGTTCAGTTATTTAGGGATTAAGTCTAAAATTAGGAATTTGAAGAGTCTGGTGAGCTATTAGGGAACTTGAATCGATTCAGGTGATCCTTTTGTATAAATGTAAGCAGAGTAGAGTTCAGGGACAGAGAAGGTTGTAGAGGGCCACTATAACTGAAAATATGGCTGAACCAGAGTTTTGTAAGTAAATTCATGTGTATATTATGAAGGAATTTGTTCCCAGATATACGTGCTTTAATTGATTAACTCTGTGTGGTAGGCTTGAGTCTCAATGAGAGCTTGAATGAACAATGTATGAATAATTTGGTACTAAGGGTCAATAGAGATCCTATAGATTGAGTGTTTAAATGGGGCTCTGTATCTAATAAAAGAAATTCGATGTTGAGTGATGAGGCAGCTAATATCGATTTTGCAGGTTTAAGAATGAAATTGAGTTCAATACAGGGTTCAATACCTAAAGATGTCAGACCTTAATAAATGGTATTCAAGTAGAGCATGGGCGCACTATCTAAACATACTGTGCGTTGAGGATTAATATTATGAATCGTGCTGTGGGCTATGGAGGATTTAGCCACGGACATTGTGTGCGAACCAATCCATGCATTAGTAAATGATTGTGGAAGGTCCTCTTTAAATTTTTCTTAAAGGAAAACCACGAGAAGAAGATCCGATGGACAGTCAATAGACTGTTGAGGGGAGTTGGTCTTGGAAGAAGAGAGGGGTTCGATCTCAGAGGAGATTCATACACCAATTGTATACACGGCGAATAGAAGTCTGACCTGAGAGTCACGTATGAGGCTTTCACAGTATTCACAACAATAGAATTGAACTGTAGCGAATAGAAGTTCATGGAACTAGGAAGGAAGGAGAATCAGAACCTCGATGAACAGTGACGGTGGTATTGAAGATAAAAACCGGCAGTTTCACGTTTTTATTTGGTGGTAAGTGGAATGGCTAGAAAAAACGTGATATGGGTCTCCTTCTGACGCGTGGCAAAGGGTGGTTTCAAAAAACCATGAATGTCATGTAAATTTTGAGCGTTAAAGGTTGAGAGGCAGAAAACGCGACTTTCCTTGTGTGTCATTGGATATTGATTGGGAGAGCGACGAGGTTATAACCATTGGATCGTGATTGAAGTTAATAAGGTATGTAATTAAAGCCGCGAGCCCCGAAAATGGTTGTATATGTTGTCACTTGGGTTTAATTATGAAGGCACAGTTGTTTTATGAGATTTAACGTTTGGCGGAGACTGTAACACATGATAATCCACTGTGATATATGTTAATATATCGTAATTGGTAACAAAGGGCACACGTTATAATTATACACAAAGAGTATTTGGAATGTTGGTATATATATAGCAAACCTTATATAGATGAGTTATATGCAGGATATATAAGCTGCGGTCGAGTTCTATTCCTATGATTTAATTCATGTGAGTTGAATATATGGTATAATATTAACACATATATTAATATGCGCATTCCCGAGAGTTATATGTTGGGTTTGGTTCTAAGTTGAGCGATGGTTCAAATGAATTTTTTGAAGGGGTGCATTAATACATAGATACAGAGTGAGTTTATAGCCATAAAAGTATTATTTTAATATCTCAAATCTGAGAGATTTGAGATATTAAAGCTTCAGTATTATTATTGTGAATTTTCAATTGAGATTAAATTGGGGGCACGGATTTAAAATTATTTGGCAAAAAAAAACTGGGAAGGAAATTTATATGCAATTAAAGAGTGTGAATGTGGGTTAAATGTAGGAGCCCGGGCATCAGAAAACATCTTTATGTGCTAGATGAAATGGAAATGAATGTAAACTTACTTGTTGCATGTGCACATGAGGGAGTCTAGGAGAAAAAAAAAGGGATTGGTTGGAAGGCGTTAAGTGTCATGATCATTATCCTATTGATTTGAATTGGTGTTCATTTTGTGGTCGGTTTGGTTGTGTTCTGGAAGAGGCCATTTGATAAATGACTTTTGATGGAGAATTTCAAGTCCATTTTTGTAGTGGGATTTTTTGATGTAAAGAAAACAAAAAATATATGTTAATTTCAATGTTATTTCTTTGGTTGCATTGATGGTGGAATTGAATATCACTTTAGTTTATTAATTCATTCAGTTTATAATATTAAAAATCAGTCAAGATGATTGATCAGTTGGGGTTTATAATATTAATAATCATCGAACTTTATCAATCCTTTTTGTTTAAAATATTGAGTCATAGGCTTTATTAATCTCTTGTGTTTTTAATATTGATCCCTTTGCCTTATTGATCCCTTAGGTTATTAATATTTATCCCTTTGGTTCACCAATTCCTTTGGTTTATAATATTAAACCCTTGTGTTTATCATTTCTTTTGGTTTATAATATGAATAATCCCTTGGGTTTATTAATATCTTGAGTTTAAAATATTAATTCTTAGTGTTTATTAATTTCTTTGGTTTTTTATATTTTTTTTATTAATTTTATTGATCTTTTGACTTTATTAATCAATTGAGTTTATTAATAATTTTTATTTATGATATTAATCTGTTGGGTTTATAATATTAATAATCCCTCCAGTTTATTGATGTTTTTTGTTTATAATATTAATAATCCTTTTTCTTTATTGATTTTTTATGTTTATAATATTAATATTTCCTTGTATTCGTTGATCCATTGGGTTTATAACATTGATCCCTTAAGTTTTCTAATTCTTTCGGTTCGTAATATTAGCCCCTTCCGTTTATTAAATACAAATATTAGGGGTTAAATATTAGTCCTGCAGTTCAATACTAAGGCATGGTCCAATGTCACATTATGAAAAAAATTGTCTCAATATGAAAATCAACCATGGGAAACCATTATTAATTACTGTTAGCCATATTTGATCAATGCGGTTATATGCATGGGCCCACAAAAGTGTCCACTACACACACTCATCGCAATACTCTTTCGCAAATATGATATTGCAATAATCCTTCGCAATTTCTCTTTAAATCACAACTTATCCATCAAAAACCACATTGCATCGTTGTTCCACATCTGATCGCAATACCAAAGCTCCTGCACTTTTTTTATATATTAAATTACATCGCAAAATCGCAGAATTAACATGCATTGAAATATCGCCTTACAAGGCTCATCGCAAAATCACAGAACAACCATACATCGTAATATCGCAAACCAAGGCTCATAGAAATTTCGCAACCCAATAAATATCACATATCACAAACTTTGGCTTATCGCAAATTGTAGTGCATGTCCACACATAACTCCTAATCGCATTCTCAATGCTCTTTCTGCTGAAAGAGATGTGCGCTAAAAATATTATGGTCGAATGCGATATAATCTGGATCTTCCATTATCCTGCTTCATTTCTATGATCTAATCTCGACCATCCATTCCACCTTCATGCTTCTGTTCATAAATCTCCGGAATTTAGGGAAAATCACCTTTTGCTACCTTTGTAAATGTAACCAGTTTTCAACTGACATTACTTCTAGTTTGGACTATCTGCTTCCATACAAGCCTCAATATTTATAATGTATTCCTTCCTCTGTAACAACATATATTTAACAATGAATCTCACATATCTTTCCACACATTCTTACAGACTAATCCGATTTCACGACTTCTATAAATGGTGCCTCAATGCCTGAAGATGAAATCAAATATTTGACTCCCTTAAATCAATACCAACACTCAAACCATCTCGTTAATCTTAATTAAATCACATGTGAGAGATGCACGTTAAATCAATCACAATGTCGCTATGCCTTTGTTGCTACAGATATATACTTAGCTGCATTCAATGTCATAATTTCCAATAATGGAACTTTGATACCCTTCGGCATTAAATGTTTAAGATCCTATGTAATCCTGTAAACTGTGAGCTTACTCACACTTACATTGGCTAAAAGTAATCCTTCAAGCTTAAATATCAAATAACTACCACAAAAACAATGCATTTAATATATATATATATATATAGATATATATATATATATATATATATATAGATATATATATATATATATATATATATATATTCCTACAGAAATAAGCTTTCTATTATTTACATAAATCTCACTCAACCATTTCGTGAGAATGTATTACATCATAACACTATGAAAGTCTTTCTCTACATCTCTAATGTCTCTCACCTCCACTCTAATTCATATCCAGTTCAACCTTGATTGCTCACCAAATTACTTTTTTTAAAGAAAAGGATTATGATACCAGATTCTGGTTTAGATCCACAAAACCCTCCTTAATAACTCATAATATATTCTAGAACCACAAAATCCTCACTCTTCCTAGGATTACTCACTCATCCCTAATATCTCTACAACTCACGATATATTCTTCATTAATCAAATTGCATTTAAATCTCTTTAGAACTCAAACTAAACTTAGGAAAATATTTTTTTAAGGGAACCCACTCCCTTTAGTAAATGTGTGATAAGACTCCTAGGTCATATAAACCTTGAAAAATACTCCTGCATCAAACTCCCCAAGTTGAAATAATTCATGGACTCATGCTCATGAGTCTTCCAGCTTCCTCTATTGTAAACTTCATCAGATTTCATCTTCCAACTTGTTGTTTGACCTTTTCCAATTGCAAGTGTATTTGCTACATTTTCTCCTTCTCTTTGATACCAAACCCTATATTGTGGATGTCCTTTTGCTCTACTATCATGAGCATCTCCACTACATAGCTTTTTGATATTGATATCCAATGCAAGCATCTCCTCAAGAAACATAAATTTATGTACCTTTATGTGTTGTTGACTTGTCATCATCTCAACAGAATTGAACTTCAACTTCATGTATTCTCCACTAGTTCCATTGTCTTGTACCTCACTGTATATTTTTATTTTTGGTCCTATCACCTTTGTTCTTTTCATCATCCACTTATCCAATATCTTGAGTGGAATCCTCTCAATTTAAAATAATATTGTTCCTTGCTTGATAAAAGAACATATGACCTTTCAGCTACATACTTTCCATCAGCTGCAAAAATGTTAGTTATTGAACCTTGTTCAATTGTCTCCATATTCATATTTTAATTGAACTGTTCACCTAATTTTTCAATTAAAAACTCAAGATAAAATCTCGAAATTCAAATCTTCTTTGGATAAAAAAAAAAAATTGTTCATGGAATATAATTTCACATCCTCTATAATCTTCTTTCTCTTATGAAATAACTTGTATAAGAGTTATATCAACTCTTTTTCCTCCATTCCAAGCTTCTGATCCAACTAGTTTCTTTCTCCCATCTTCTTGTTTCCATAAGGAAAATCGATTTTTCTGCATTTCCAAAACTTACATACTCCTTTATATTTTCACAAAAAAATATATCTCCAAGAAAAAAATTTCTTTCATGCTAAAAAACACATTCAACAGTCAATAATTCAAAATCAGAAAACCTATTACATTTTCCATCTCTTTCCTCATTAAATCTGCTCCAAGTTTTCTTTGATTTGTCATCCTCTTGATGTGCATATGACATGTCAAACTTGTCATAGACTCTTTCATGTTGTCTTTTCTTGGAAAATTATTCTTTGTCTTCACTCTATTCTGAGTGATTTCTAATTTCTGAATTCTGCTCTTCGTTCTTCGCTTTGGACTTCCTTCCTTTCATGTTTCTTTTCATTTTTCACTTTTCTTCCTTACAAAACTATAAGCCACCAAGTTGATTTTTCCATTCCTCTTTTTTTTCAATCAAAATCTTCCAATCTCTAATTTTAGAAGCTAAAGTTCTCTTTGTTTATGTATAGGAAACACAATCACCATATACAACAGATTTTTCATTCCACTATAAAGTCCCTTTTACAATAGTAAAAATTACTGTTAACACCATGAATGTCACATTCCATTGAACCCCTTTGTTGCTTACTACAAATGCATATTTCACTAATGCATCCTTGCCTTCATCCTTTGACATTGCTTGTATCTTTCTAGTTTACTGATTACATTCACTTTTACTCGTTTTTCAATTGGTACAAATAACAGCCTTCAATTTTCTATTGTGCATCAGCCTCTGCCAACTTATTCTTAAGTTCTTGATTGTCCTATTTTCCTTTCCTCTTCATAGCCTTTATTGGACTATTTGTACCTCCTTTGACTAAATTCTCCTTATTAATTTTTGTTCTACCATCTTCCATAGTGAAATATTTAGTAAGATCCCTTTCTATTAATGCTCCATTATTTCCATTCAAGACAATTTCTCGCCCATTACCTATCAATAAAGGTTCATAATTTTTGAATAAAAATTGAAGAGATAATCCCATTACATAAAGTGTTTGCACTGTACATATACTCTTGTTTGATCCTGTCATAAGGCCATCTTCATACCTCTTTTCTATTCTTCCTTTGAAATCTGAAATTTCCTTTTGTCTTCAAACTGTTTGCCATATTTTTTCCAAGTCTTACTAGATTCATCATCTTCAACTTCCATAGTAGTGTTCAACAATTTTCCATCTTCAGTGTCTTTGAACATGTTCAATTAAGAACTATTATATTATAGCCATCTCTTCTAACAACTTCATTTATTCATAAAATTGCATAAATAAATCTTCTAAAGGTTGTTCATTACCTGCAAACATACACAAAGCATTAATTTCAAAAATACAAGTTTCCTCTTCCTTTTTTGTCTTAATCATCACATCTCTCTATTGATCCGAACTTTTCCAACAGTTCATAAAATCATAAATAATTCCTTCCTCATCAAGGTAAACCTCTTGCTCATGTCTACAATAGCCATCTTTCACCTTTAACTCATCTGCTCTGAGTTCCTCTCTTAACCTGATGTAAATTATCCTCTTTATCTGTTTCTACAACAACTTCCATTTTATCTTATTTATTTTCATTCTCTAACCATACCTTTGGTCCCTTTCACAATCTTCTAGCAACATAATTTTTGCATCAATAATTTATTTCAATACATCAATGTTTTTGTCAAGTACTTCTTGACTCATCTTCTTTCATTTTCCATTTTCCTTGGCATATTTCTTTCTTTTTTTGTGGCTTCTCTCATGGCCCCTAATATATTGGCTTCTTCATGTGGACTTCATTTGTGCAATGTGAGCTTACAATAATCCTCTCTCATTTATTTGTAGCAAATCTTTACTTGTCATCTAAACCAAGTCATCATCTTGTTATATTTCCTTGGGTTTCTACAACAAAATCTCTTTTGAGCACTCATTCTCCACAGCTTCCAATGCTGTCAGGATTTTGTAAACAATTCTCACCTACCTCTCTCTCTCTCTCTCTTTTCTACAACAATCTTCTTTGCTGAGTTTTTCCGCTAACACAACTTCTCTTCCCTTTACATATTCTACTACTGTGTTTTGGATACTATCATTTTCTTCACTATGAAAATAATTCAAATTATACCAAATATCAAAATATAACTCATACCTGAGAGATATTCCAATGATATTATCTCCTTAGGCTTTCACTAGCTTGGACAATAAACATGTTGCTTTGCTTTTTCAATGTCTGCAATTCAGTTCTTCTTCCACTAATTTTCTTTTCCTTCTGATAAAATCCATGTTCTCTTCATTTCCTTACAACATCTCTTGCTACAATTTATTCATTTGCTCCCTTGTCCTTTTTCACAGCTACCTAGCTGAAATTTATTGTTACTACTTGCATTCACATACATATATCATTAAAGTTTTTAAAACTTGCAAGTTCCTTCCATGATCTTGTCTTCCTCAAGCCTTTTTCCACAGTATGCCTTGAATGAAATGGTTGAAGTCTTCATTGCCTGCAGTATTTCAAAATTCTTTTCTGCATAAAATATTTCATGTTCTGATCTCCCCACGACCATTTCCTTTCAGATCATAACCCCCTATATCTGGATCTATTACCAATGAAAATTCTACACACTAAGAATAAGATCCAATATTTGAACAAAAAACCCCAAAGAGCACTAGTCTTGCTCTGATACCACTTGATGCAAAAAGGCTACAATTTTTACATAATCCATGGACCTATGGGTTATGGGCCCACAAAAGTTTCCATTGCATGCACTCATCACAATACTCTTTCACAAATATGATATTGCAATACTCCTTCGCAATTTCTCTTTGAATCACGACTTATCCATTAGATACCACACCGCATCGTTATTCTACATCTGATCACAATACCAAAGCTCTTTGACTTTATTTCTATACTAAAGTGCATCAAAAAAATCACTACAATGTAAAATAAAAGAATTAGCATGCATCGCAATATCTCCATACAAGGTTGATCACAAAATCGTGGAACCAACATACATCGCAATATCGCAAACCAAGGCTCATCGCAATTTCGCAACCCAAGCAATATTGCATATCACAAACTTTGTCTTATCGCAAATCACAATTTGAAAACTTTGGCTTATCACAAATCACAGTGCATGTCCACACATAACTCCTCATCACATTCTCAATCCTCCTTCCACCGAATGCAATGCACTAAAAATCTTATGACCGAATGCGATATAATCTGGATCACCCATTCTCCTGCTTCATTTTTGTGATCTAATCTGGACCATCCATTCCACCTTCAGGCTTCTATTTAGAAATCTATGGAATTTAGGGAAAATCACAGTTTGTTTCCTTTGGTAATGTAGCCAATTTTCAACTGACATGACCTGTAGTCTGGATTATCCAGTTCTATACAAGCCTCAATATTTATAATGTATTCCTTCCTCTGTAACAACATATCTCACATATCTTTCCACGCATTCTTATATACTAATCTGATTTCACGACTTCTATAAACTGTCCCTCAACGCCTGAAGATGAATTCAAGGCTTCAACTCCCTTAAATCAATACAAACACTCAAACCATATTTTTAATCTCAAGGCAATCACATGTGAGAGATGCGCATTAAATCAGTCAAAATGGTGCTCTTCCTCTGTTGCTACAGATATATACTTAGCTGCATCGAATGTCATTGTTTCCAATAATGGAACTTTGATACCCTTCGGCATTAAATGTTTAAGATCCTCTGTAATCCCATCAACTATGAGCTTACTCACACTTGCATTGGCTAAAACTAATCCTTCAAGCTTAAATATCAAATAACTACCATAGAAGCAGTGTGTTTTAATATATATATATATATAGCTTAATACATAAATCTCACTCAACCATTTCGTTAGAATGTATTACATCATAACATTATGACAATATTTCTCTACATTTCTAATCTCTCTCACCTCCGCTCTAATTCATATCTAGTTCAACCTTGATTGCTCACCAAATTACATTTTTTAAAGAAAAGGATTCTCATACCAGATTTTGGTTCAGATCCACAAAACCCTCCTTAACAACTCATAAGATATTCTAGATCCACAAAATCCTCACTCTTCCTAGGATTACTCACTCATCCCTAATATCTCTACAACTCACAAGATATTCTTCATTACTAAAATTGCATTTAAATCTTGTTAGAAATCAAAATAAACTTAGGAAAATAAACAAAATAATTAAGGGAACCCACTCCCTTTAGTAAATGTGTGATAAGACTCCTAGGTCTTATAAACCTTCAAGAATTCTCCTGCATCACCAACCATGGTCATAGTTGGTCCAACGTTGCATTGTGACGACAATTGTCTCATTATTTAAATCAAGCATGGTCAACCATGTTTATTTCATGGTTTATAGTATTTTTCAAAGGGAATTTGTATACTTTGGGTTTATAATATTGATTTCTTTGGTTTATTATTATTCCCCTTGGTTTATAATATTAATAATCATGTGACTTTATCAATCCTTTTTATTTAAAAAGCTGATTCCTAAGATTTATTAATCTCTTTATTAATCATGTGAGTTCCTCATTCATTTGTATTTCAAATATTTATTCCTCAGATTTACTAATCTCTTCTATTTTTTATATGGATCCCTTGGCCTTGTTGATCTCTTATGTTTTTAATATTTTTCCCTTGGCTTCTCCAATTCTCTTGGTTTATAATATTAAACCCTTGGCTTTCTTAGTTCTTTTGGTTTATAATATTAATAATCCCTTGGGTTTATTAATTAGTTGATTTTAAAATATTGATTCTTATGGTTTATTAATTTCTTAGGTTTTTGAGTTTAAAATATTTATTCTTAGGGTTTGTTAATATATTTTGTTTTTAATATTGATCCCTTGGCCTTATTGATCCCCTAGGTTCTTAATAATTTCCCTTGGGTTCACCAATCCCTTTGGTTTATAATATTAAATCCTTAGGTTTATTAGTTCTTTTGGTCTATATTATTAATAATCCCTTAAGTTTATTAATCTCTTGAGTATAAAATCTTAACTCTTAGGGTTTATTAATTTCTTAGGTTTTTGAGTTTAAAATATTAATTCTTAGGGTTTATTAATCTCTTGTGTTTTTTATATATATCCGTTGGCCTTATTGATCCCTTACATTTTTAATATTTATCCCCGGGCTCACCAATTACTTAGGGTATATTAATCTCTTGAGTTTAAAATATTAACTCTTAGGGTTTATTAATTTCTTGGTTTATAATACTAATATTTATCCCTTAGGTTTATAATATTTTTCCGTTGGGTTTATAATATTAAATGCTTGTGTTTATTTTTTCCTTACCTTTATAATTTTAATAATTCATTTGGTTTATAAAATGAAACACTTAGGCTTATTACTTATTTTGGTTTACAACATTAATAATCCGTTGAGTTTATTAATCTCTTGAGTTTAAAATATTAATTCTTAGGGTTTATTAATTTCTTAGGTTTTTGAGTTTAAAATATTAATTCTTAGGGTTTATTAATCTCTTGTGTTTTTACTATATATTCGTTGTCCTTATTGATCCCTTAGGTTTTTAATATTTATCCTTGGGCTCACCAATTACTTTGGTTTATAATATTAAGCCCTTGAGTTTACTAGTTCTTTTGGTTTATAATATTAATAACCCCTTGGATTTATTAATCTATTGAGTTTAAAATATTAGTCCTACAGTTTAATAGTAATGCATGGTTTAATGTCACATTATGAAAAACATTGTCTCAATATGAGAATCAACCATTGGAAACCATTGTTAATGAGTGTTAGCCATAGTCGATCAATGTCTTCCATGGTCGAATGTCACAGTGTGACAAATATTGTCCCAATATGAAAATCAACCATGGCTAACCATGGTCATACTTGGTCCAACGTCTCATTGTGACAAAAATTGTCTCAATGTTTAAATCAAGCATGGTCAACCATGTTTATTTCATAGCTTATAGTATTTCTCAAAGGGATTTTTATATACTTTATTTATAATATTAATAATCATTTGACTTTATCAATCCTTTTTATTTAAGGAATTAATTCCTAAGTTTTATTAATCTTTTTATTAATGGGGTGAGTTTCTCATTCATTTTCATTTAAAATATTTATTCCTAGGCTTTACTAATCTCTTTTATTTTAAATATGGATCCCTTGGCCTTGTTGATCTCTTATGTTTTAATATTTTTCCTTTGGCTTCTCCAATTCTTTTGGTTTATAATATTAAACCCTTGGGTTTATTAGTTATTTTGGTTTATAATATTAATAATCCCTTAGGTTTATTAATTAGTTGATTTTAAAATATTGATTCTTATGGTTTATTAATTTCTTAGGTTTTTTAGTTTAAAATATTTTTTCTTAGAGTTTGTTAATCTCTTTTGTTTTTAATATTGATCCCTTGGCCTTATTGATCCCTTAGGTTTTTAATAATTTTCCCTTGGGTTCACCAATTCATTTGGTTTATAATATTAAACTCTTGGATTTATTAGTTCTTTTGGTCTATATTATTAATAATCCCTTGGGTTTATTAATATCTTTAGTTTAAAATATAAAATCCTATGGTTTATTAAATACCTAGGTTTTTGAGTTCAAACTATTAATTCTTAGGGTATATTAATATCTTGGGTTTAAAATATTAATTATTAGGGTTTATTGATTTCTTGGTTTATAATACAAATATTTATCACTTAGGTTTATAATATTTTTCCATTGGGCTTACTAATTTCTTAGGTTTATAATATTAAATGCTTGTGTTTATTTGTTCCTTAAATTTAAAATTTTAATAATTCCTTTGGTTTATAATATTAAACACTTGGGCTTATTACTTATTTTGGTTTAGAAAATTAATAATAACTTTCATTTTTTTTCTAAATTAGGCTACTTCTGTTATATCATACAGTCCAAAATATTACAGTCCTCATCCTCTGGAGTTGGCAAGCCAGTTCTAGAAGGAAATTTCATTTTCAAAACAACAAAAAAGGGACTACCCCAGGCGGGGAAACCAGCCCAATAGAAGAGTACATAGAGACTAGATTATGTTTCCCATTGTGGGAAACCAACCTTTTGCATTACATGTTTAAGACAAAACCATAAAACTAGTAGCACTGAAATAGCAGAAAATTGACTGGAATGATAGAGAAGCACCTAGAAGTTATGAATATGGATAATTAACATCCTTTTCTTGTGGTTGGAACGCTACTTCTCAATTATGCATGCATATTCAAACTTGTCGTCCTCTTGCTTGGACGCATGGGTTGTCGACGTAGGAAGAAATATCGCATGGGCATCAGGCGAATGGGAGGAAACCGCATGAGCCTCACGTCAAAAAAGAGAAAGAAAGGAACCCCAAGCAAAAAATAGACCAAGGAAAGTGTGCAAATCCAAATGCCACTACTTTTTCATCTGTTGTAATAAATCAATTGTGTGCAGCTTGTGAACTTTTGCCACAATTCATGAATAAGTCAAACCGTTTAAACTTGGCTTAGTCATATTTCAATTTCATGTTTTAGATTAGAGAATAAATATCTAGCCAAACAGTTTAATCTTGGCAGATAAGTAGCTAGGTAGAGTGAATAAAAGGTGCTCAACAGTTTAATCTGAGCCCTTGGATGTAATAAGGGTAGAAATAAATAGATTCATCATGTAAAAAGAAAAGATTGATCAGGGTTTGCAAGTCTAAATGCACCCTAATAAAGAAGACAAAATGGTAGTGTTAAGTAGATAGGGTAGGTAGATGGTGCTGCAAAGTGTTATCTGATGAATGGTGCTGCTACATGTTGGTTAATCATTTACTTTCATCACAAGTACTAAAGCAAGAAATACACTGGAAAATCACAGCAAGCAAAGTCAAATTCATTAACCTCCCTCATCATTTTCCCCCTCAAGAGTTTTACTAATTTCCCCCAAAAAAGTACTAAGGTAATTGGAGATCAAAGGGGCTCAAGGCATTTCCTTGACTTCTGGAGGGACCGGACCCTCGGCCTAATGATCAAAAAGACCTAAGCACTTGAAATAATTCATCATTGTTATCTTCCATCTTTAACTTTTTCCTAAGTAAAATCCTATTTTACTTAGGAAACTGATGCAAAACTCCATAAGAAGTTCCTCAAAATAATTTGTTATTCTAAGTTTAAGTGTTGAAGATAAAATGTTGCAATTTACTTCATAAGTTATCACTTTCTTAGATGTACAAAGGTGTTTTGATTTTCCTTGTCCTTTTTCATATTAACACCTAACTCTATTATATTAAATCCCTAGTGAAATCCCTTTTTCCTATGTATATAACTCCCTTTTCTAATAAATATCCCCAAAACCCTCTTATTATAATGTTTTACCAAAGTATATATAGTCCCGCACATTTAAAATAAATACCCCGCTTTATAAAGCCCTTTGGTAAAACTATAACCTTATATATACATTCCGCCCCTATGATGAATTAATTATATTAATTTATTCATCGTATAATAAAATATATATAGAAAAGCGTTAGACATGTAACATATGTGTTTAACACCAAAAACAAGAATAAACTACGACGGAATCCTGCGCCACCATACTCAGCATTCCACGTGGCATTCCACATGGCCAAACCCCGCCGCAATTCATTTTATAAATTCACGGGGTTAATTAGTCATTTGGACTAATTAACAACCATTCCCGCCTATTAGCTTCTCCCCGGGGGGATTAGATTACATGTCAAAACTTGTTTAAACCCCGACGGGCCCACTTTCGAAACCGCACAAGTTTCCCTTTCCTCCAGCCGTCAGATCATTCCTCCGTTGATCAACGGTCCCGATCAATCCCGCTGCCCATCGCGTGTGAGTTTTTTAGCCAGCGGGGAGTGGGCGGGTTTGACTATTCAGCATTCCACGTGGCAAGCATCCTGTGGAATCGCTGCCATTGCGATGTTTACCGCCTTCCTCCATAAGCGGTGCGGGCTCACCGCTTACCGCTTATCGAATACCGCCGGCCCCACTCCCTTACGTCACCCCGTACGTCAAATGACATCATCACCTCGAAAACGACAAAAACCCTTTTGACTTGTTTTTAAGCCATTTTTCGCGTTTTTTTTTTTCAGTTATTTTGGTTTTCGAAAGAGACTAAGCTCCCGCTGCAAATTTCAAAATTCGCTGCAAATACACCAAATTACTCAGAAATTCCGCTGCGCCCGTGTTGAAGAACGTTCCTGCCATTGTCCATTACCTGTTGAAGAACCAGTTTCCATTAAAAAACAGGTATTTATCATTCCGCACCCCGACCGCAAGTTAAGCTTGGTTTCTTGTGTTTTTCTCTGAAAAAGTGGTTAAAAATCCTCTCTGAGTCCTCATTGAAGAGTTGAAACCTGTAAATTTGCTTCCCAAACCTGCAATTTGTTCCAATTTCCTCTTTTGTCAGATATCCCATCCGGTCTGCAAGAAAAACTGAAACCTCCATTTTGAATCCACAAGAACCAAAATGGAGGCCCCAACTGCTCTAAATGTCACTCCTTTGAATGCTCCTCACCGAGATTTAGACTACTTGCCTCTCATAGATGAAGATTTCCAAATAAGAGACCTGCATTTCGATGAAAGTCCCCGTTTGAGTTTCTGTCGCTGCAGAGACGAATACTAAAAGGGGCAAGATCTTATAGGGTTGTGGGAATCCAATCTCCCAAGGTATTTCATTCCTACAGTCCACGTTTTCCCTGAAATCATTCATTATTGTCATGCAAATTATGATCCCACACAAAGAGCCGTATTAGCTCCTGATCAAAGTGTTCTGTTCCCTATCACACCTCAGGCTATCAATGCTATGTTACAATTTGAGCCAGAACAAGAATTAGCACCTCTATCCATGGAAGGGCTAATTGAGAAAACCAGACTGTTAACTCCAGAGAAATTGAAAGCAATGTGTCAGTATTTCATGTTACCTGAGCATCAGCCAAAAGGGACTCTCCCCTATGGTTTTTACTTTTTCAATCAATTGGGAAGGCTTATTGTGAATGTAATATCCTTTGTCTTAGGATTCAATACCAGTGAGTATGTAGATGAGATAACTCTGGCTTTGCTATCTATCTTTACCCCTGGGCAGCCTCCTGAGATTAAGTATGATTATGCTTCCTTCATTGCCAACAAAATCCGTGATCAATTTTTAAGGCTAGATGATGAAAAGGTTTTCAAGTACTCCTCAGTTATCTATCATCTCATAATTTTCTATCACTCAGACAAATTTCCTTTCCCTGTTCAGAAACTTGATGCTAAAGGTAATCCCAGGTCTGTTATTTTTTGGTCCCCCATCATTCATTTGTCCTCTGATTCTCCCTACTCTTATTCAGAATTCATTGATCAGTTTATACATCCTGCTACAACCTTGTTAACAAGAGTTTCTCCCCCCAGGCTTAGTACTGAGATAAGAAAGACCCTGCAATTGTCAAAGAGTTACAAAGTTGGGGATTGGTACTTGTACCAAAACCATACAGTCATCAGGATTTATGGATGTGAATTACATCCATTCAAGTTACCCAAATATGTACCAATGAGAATTTTTGCTTTGGAATACTTTAGACAGATGAACAATTCAGATGTAATCCATTTCTGCAATGTAAAGAAGAAAGCACAGTTAAGGATCAAAAGCTAGTTAGGTCCTTTCATTTGCAATTCTAGAGAAGCTGAGAGAGATGCAGAACTTATATTAGAGAGAAAATTCCAGACATCTTTCCGTTGGGTCCCTTATGATCCCTTTGGTTTCATTTGTGAAAGAAGGTTAAAAAATAAGTCATCTCCTTATATACATCACAGAATTCCTGACATAGAACAGTATGCAAATCAAGATGAATGGGTTAAAGGAACACTTGTTGAAGAGGGAAGTGGAGCTGACAAATTGAATAAACTTATGAAAGATGTTGAGAAGAAATTTGACCTAGAAACATATGATCAAATGCAGGTACCCTACATTGGCACATCTTCAGCAGCCACTCTACAACAAGCTATACAGGAAGACAGCCCATCAGTAGTAGCAGAGCCCAAGGGTAAAGGAAAAGGACCTATAATTCAGGTCATTGAAACCCTGGTCATGGCAGAAAAATCACAGAGTTCCAAAGCACCAGAACAATCTCAGGCTTCTCAAACACCAGCAAAGCAAATCCAAGTTCCAGAGATGCAAACTCCACTGAATGTGGAAATAGGAAAAAAGAGGCCAGCTCCAGATACCACACCTTCAAAAGGAGCCCCACAAGTTTATCAAGCCAAAAAACACAAGTCTGATCCACCTCCAGATGTAGAGATT
This sequence comes from Pinus albicaulis, assembly GCA_034641835.2. Taxonomy (NCBI): domain Eukaryota; kingdom Viridiplantae; phylum Streptophyta; class Pinopsida; order Pinales; family Pinaceae; genus Pinus; species Pinus albicaulis. Next base: position 941,418,679 of record CM076579.1, on the reverse strand, counting down.
ATAGATGAGATATTTGATGATGGCAGGGAAGATAGTCAGCAAACAGGTACAGCAAGTGAAACAAATATAAGCCAGAAAGGGATACAAAAGCAACTGAGCACTGAAGTATCTTCTTTCAGACCGCCCAAGAAAGATACTGGAGACATAAAGAAAACCTTCATTAATATCAAAACAAGGAATGAACCATTGAAAATGAAGGTCTACGATCAGTATATAAAGATGGCTCCTCACAATCAGCAAAGGTTAATGTCAGCATTTGATCTTTCACAAGGTAAAATGCAAATGAGCCACTTCAAAGCTAAGGTGCCAAAGCCAACTTCAGCAACAGATTACATCAGAACAAATTTTGAAGTGTTAGCAAAGGATATTCATCCCTTGGATCAGATAGAGCTTCATAGGCAAACAGGGGAAATGGTTTATTCTACTCTCACCAACAAAGCCATGGCAGCTTTAACGCTGCAAGATTCCTTGAATAATACTACTGCACAATTGAAGATTGAGAGGGCCTCCTCACAGGCCAAGGATAATAGAATAAAGTCTCTAGAAGAGATCATCATTGGTTTGGGTCACAATCCCAAAGACATTAAAGGTATTGAGGCATTGGTAAAAAAGAAAAAGGATGATATAGCTGCACTCAGAAAACAGCTGAAACTACCAGCCTCGAGGCACCCTCAGACACAGGAAGTTATAAAAGGAAATTCACAGGAAGAAATGATGGAGTTGCTCTTGAATATGACAGAGCGACTAAATGAAACAGAGAAAGAGTTGGAAAACGCATTGCAGGAACAGGAAATTATCAAGCAGACTTCAACAACAGGTACTACAACTACAGGACAGCAGGAACAACCATCTCAGGTGAATATTTCTAATTTGAATTCTGAGGATTTAATTAAACAGATGGAGAGTTTGCAGCTAAAGGTCACAGAACTCCAAGAAACAAAATTACAATTAACAAAATTGGAGGGAAAATATGACACATCCAAAAAGACAGCTGCTGACAACCTCAGAGAAATAAAAAGGTTGGAAAAATTGGTTGAGGCTTTGCAAAAGGATCTTACACTGGAAAAGCCTCTGAATGAAATAAATTATATTCTTTGGGACAACATCATTAATTTAATAAGAGATATTTGGCCTTCCATTCAAGCTATTTTTGAGCAGAATGAGTTAGTCAAGATAGCCCAAGAGGAAATAAACAAAACTAGACATGAATTAAGAGGCAAGCCAGAGCTAGCCCAACAGCTCATTCAGTTTTTGAATTCTAGAACAATACAACAGCTAGCATTGCTAGGAATTGATGACAGAACAGGTGTAGTTTTGGAAGCAAAGAGAATTTTTACAAAGAGAACTTTCATGCAAAATCTAGAAAGAAAGTGTAATGATATTTTGGTCGACATCAACGTTTTCAGAGAAAAATTTCAAGCTCTGCTGGACAGTGATTTTCCAAGTCCCATGCTCACAGAGGATCAAATAGTAGACTTGGAAACTTATGAGAAAAGAATCAAAGTTCATGCTAAACATACAGCTGTAGGTTCTACTAGTATAGGTTCTACTAGCTCATCAGAACCTACAGTACCAACTGGGAAGAGTATTTATGAAAAAGTGAGAAATCTGTTTCATCCGGAACATGAGTTAAAGTATCTATTTCCGAACGAGCCCACTTTTTATAAACTTACTGAAGCCGATGAAACTTTAAGGAAGCTCAGAAGAACAATGATACCAAATGATCAGTGGTGGAAGGAAATGCTGGAAATTTTGTAAAAAAAATGTTGTCAGGATAAAAGTTTATCTTTACTATTGAGTAAATGGTAAAAAACAGAAATGCAGATGAAAGAGTATCAGATGAAAGATTAAAGAGTATCCGTGAGAAGAAAAAGTATTCAACAAGTCAAAGGAATACGCAAAGGACAGCACAGAGCCCTATTTTGAGCACTTATCCTTAGCACGTCCATGAAGAAAGGAACAGCACATCAGCCGTTACTCATTATTCTATTTTTGAGACCATGTGTCTCTTGTTTGTTGTAAATACGCTTTAAGTCAGCTTGAATTATTGGCTAGGATAGAGTAAGATTGTTAAGATTATTTTTGTATAAATAAATCCCCAAAGAAAGCATTTGTGGTGGATTCTATTACTCTGCTGTAACATTGAGGTTTTCGGAATAAAAAGCTTTTGGACAAATTTACTTGTGGCTTACTGGATGACGTTTTGAAGCACTGGACTTGTTGCAGGATTCATGTGTTGGACTTCAGTTCAATAAGTTTTCCAACCCTTGTGTTTAAATTTTATATTAGTTTATGCTATCATCATATCCGTTTCTGAATAGTTTACATAAAGGATTGAAACAGAATTTGCTTAATTGTACTCTGTTTTCAAATGTGATTATTCCCGATGTTTTCTTCTGGATTAGTTATAAGCATGAATTCTTAATTGCTCATGTTTTGCTGATTCAATATTGTTGATTACTGTAACAAAGAATCCTTCATTGCTCTTTGCTTGTAATCATTTCCCTTCTTCCTCTTGAATATGGTGAAAGATTCTTAGTTTCCTTTCATCCCTTCAAGACCATCCATCCACTTTAAATTTTAAGGATTGTTCTCCGTCTAGCTATCTTGCCCTGTAATACCATCTTGTGTTCAGAAAAGAAATCCAGTAAAGCCATCCTTAGACTCCATAGCCCAATGGACCGAAAGCCCTCAACCTTGCCCTTAGTTTGTGGATTCCACCATTTTCCCAAAACAAACTTTGCATCTATAACTAGCCTAAAATCATTCAAAAACAAAGATAAATCAGAAAGAGAGAGCCCTCTCTGGATGCAGATTGGCTAGATTCTGCATCTAAAAGATTGGTTTGTGGTTACCTCGGGTATACTTTCCTCTTACACAACTTCTAGGAAAACCTGAGTGATAACATAGTGGCGACCATACTGGGGAACTGAATCATTATATTGATACTATTGTTTGATTTATAATCTACAGACAGAGTCTGAATATCAGCCAGGAAGCCTTTGAAATTGCTTTTGCTATGCAATTGCAAAAGTAAATAAATGTTGTTTCAGTCTATCTCTGATTTAGCTTATAAGTTGAAATCTTAGTTTCAAATTTTTCAGTCAGATTCTCTAGTTTAAACAGATCTTTGAGGAAATCTTAATCACATATCATTATTTCTTAAAGAATTTGTAGAAGTTGTATTTATTTTTCAAATAAAACCCAAAATTCAAAAACACATATTCTAAAAAAAAAACTGGCTTCAGAAAGGATTCGACATACTAGGTCAAACCCTGACCCAAATCCACCACCAATTTTTGAAAATCCAAATCTGATCCCTAGGATTCTTAGAAGACAAGGAAGTCAAGAAAGTTCTGAAAGAGGAAGTCAGGAAAGTACAGGTAGTTCTAGACCACTCTCTAGATCTGCATCTTGTCCTGTGAAAATTATTTATATTGATGACGTTCCTTTTGACGCGAGATTTGAAACATCTTTGTTTGTAAATTTTTCTGAGACTGAATTATCTAGGTTGATTCCAGATCCTTGGTTCATTGAAGAATTGCAATATAGATTTGTTTCGCATCATCTTGACAGAGAATTTCATAACTCCATTCAATCTGAGCAAGCCTTTGAAGAAAGCTCAAACATTTCTGTAATAACCGAAGCATCTCCGAACTCAGCCACTTTTCAAACACCTGTCAGACCTCCATCTCCACCTGTCAGACCTCCATCTCCTCCTACTAGACCGGCTACTCTTGTTACTCCACTTTATCTTCCAATGGCCAATCGATATGCCCCTTTAATATTACCAGCCCACCCTCCAGCTTTACCACCAGACTACCAAAGTAAGATCACACCTTTTGACGGATCAGGTACCTACACAGCTCAACAACACACCAAAAGGATGACAGATTACTTTGACTTTTATGAGATTGATACTGATGATATCCGTATGAGAATTTTTGTACAAAGTCTTACTGGAGAAGTTAGAACTTGGTTTAGGGCTCTCACCCCGAACAGTATTGCTGACCTAGAAGCTTTGTATAGGGCATTTTTGAACATATGGGAGAAAAAGAAAGATCCTCTCCAGATCCTATCAGAATTTGAAAAATTAAGAAGAAGACCAAATGAAACCGTACCAGATTACATCATAAGATTTAATGAATCATATCATGCAGTTCCTCTGAATCTAAGACCCCCACCTAATAACGTGTTGGTCAAATTCCCAGACGGTTTTGACTCTGAAATGGCTTATTCTCTTAGGGAAAGAGCTCCACAAACACTAGAGGAAATGCAGAGCATAGTGGTGAGCGTAGAAGCAAATCTGATAGAAAAACGAGCCAGAGAAAGAGCAGAGAGAAGAATGCCTATGAAGGAAGAACCTTCAGCTTTTGAAAAGAAGCCGGATGTAATCATTAAAGGTATGGAAAGATTAGGTGATAGAGTGGAAACCATTGAAAGAAAGTCTGCTACTGATAACCAGAATGTTGCAAGAAACCCAAACTTAAGGAGGAATCTGAACCAAAATATTGGAAAGAATGTCCCTGATCAAAACATTAGACCACCTTTCCAAGAAAACTTTGTTGAAGGTTCGACCTCAGAAGGACCTACAGATGATGTAGAAATAAACAATGTCAATGAGGACAAAGATGAATCAGAAATCTTCCTATCTCAGGATGATCAAGAGAATCATATCCTTGAAACATTCCACACTCATTCAGGGGAGACTTTTGATTTCAAAGAAGGCTATGACACAGCAATCTACGAGGTTCATAAGCAGTACAACTTGAGAAGTAGACGGATAGATGTACCAGAGAAAAATAAACAGAAAACCACAAAACAAAATGTCAAAGGAAAACAAAACATTCCCCTTGTACAAAATACTTCCCCTGTACAAAACATTCCCCAAATACAAATTTTGCCTAGGATAACTCCTAGTTTTTCAAATCCAATAATTGAAGATGTCTCTGACAACCAACCAATTGACAAACAGCAATCCAATACATCTCCTCAAGTAGGAATTGTAGAAGAAACAGTAGAAGTTAGTCCTGAAACATCTTCAAAGCAAAACTTCATTCATGAAAAAGAGAAAAACATTGAAGATCCAGTAAACCGAGAAAATCCAACTGTGCAAAACGCTAAAGCTCAAACAGAAAAACCCTTTAATCTAGAAGCTGAAATAGGCAAACTCAAGATAGCCGTTCCTTTATCAGAATTGGCTAAACATGATGTCTATAGGAATCAGATTTCCAAGTCTTTAAACATTAATATTACTGGATTGGATGATTCAGTAAATATTCTTGATGATCAACCCAAACTTCTTTTTGGCCCTGAGGTTAATGGCAAACCAGAAAGTGGGGGAACTCCTCCATTTTATGTAAGCCTGAATGTTCATGACAAGATACTCCATAATGCAATGCTTGATTCTAGAGCATCTCACAATTTGATGCCAAAAGCAGTAATGGAAAGATTGAATCTAGATATTACTAGACCGTACAAAGATTTGTTTTCATTTGATTCCAGTCAGGTAAAATGTTTAGGTTTAATTAAAGATCTGTGTGTCACTTTGGTCCAATACCCTGCTAAGTCTGTTTTAATGGACATAGTAGTTGCTGATATTCCACCTAAATATGGTATGTTATTGTCTAGGTCTTGGGGTGCTAAACTTGGGGGATCTATTCAATTAGACATGTCTTATGCAACTATTTCAGTATTTGGTCAGCCTAAAAGATTATATAGAGAAACTTTGATGAAGTACTTAGTGAGTAGCCATGAGAAGCCTGAAAACTTCCCTGTTTATTCTGTACATTCTGACATGGATTCTTTTATTTTATACAATGCCGAGTCAGATCTTCCTACTGAAATAGGAGCTCCTGAAAAGGAAATCATAAACAAAACCACTGTCAAAATTGAAGAAATATCTGAAAACAAAGAAACACCAGATGACCAAGAAAAACCTGAAACAACTAAACAACTAGCTCTTGTCAGAAAATCTATTAAAACAATTGATGAAGATTACCAACATGAAATTCTATGGCATTTAGAGTTTGATGGCTCAGTAAACAGACTAGGTGCAGGAGCTGGAATTTGGTTACACAATGTAGAGAACAATCATGCAGAGGGTCATGCTTATAGGTTAAATTTCAAATGCACTAACAACATGGTAGAGTATGAAGCTCTTTTATTGGGGCTTAAACATGTCAAGAAGTTAGGAGGCATTAGGGTATCAATCATAGGCGACTCTGAACTAATTATCCAACAGATTAAAGGAGAATGTGCAACAAAGGACATGAGACCGAAACAATACCGAGAGACAGTTGTAGAGATTCTCAACACATTTCTACAAGCCCAACTTGCCAAGATTCCCAGGAAACAAAACTTGCATGCTCACAGTTTAGCAATGTTTGCTAGTACATGTAAGTTGCCTTTTGATCCTAATCATCAGTTTTCAGCTGAGATAAGACACAGGCCTGCAATACCCGACAATGTTTTGAATTCGCAAGTATTTGTGAATAACCATCAAATCAATAGTTTTTTGACACTTCAGAATGAGTTTTCTAACTGTAATATAGATGAAGACATGACTGCTGATAAATTTGATCAAGAAAAAGAACAAAAAATGGAAATTTCAAGAGAAAATGCAATTCATACGCTGCATCCAACCACATTCACTGAAAAAGACATGCAAAATTTGAAACAAATGGAATTTGATGAGATCATAGATGAGACAGAAATCATCAATTTAAAAGATAATCAATTACCCAAAGGATTAACACCTTTGGAAGATCTATTTGACTCAAACGATATTCCATTCAGACCTAAAATGGAACCTGTTAAAGCCGATATGGAGGAATGCAACTTAGGAACCCCTGAACATCCTAAAATTGTTAAGTTGTCCAAATATCTCCCAAAAGAACAAAAGGTGAAATATGTTGAACTATTAAAAGAATTCCAGGATGTTTTTGCCTGGAGTTATGAAGACCTCAAATCTTATGATACATCCATCATTCAACACACTATACCTTTGAAACCAGACCAGAAACCTTTTAAACAAAAACTTAGGAGAATTAATCCTGTTTTACTACCCTCAATTGAAAAGGAAATCAAAAGAATGTATGAAGCAGGGATTATAGCCCCTATCAGATTTTCAGAATGGGTTTCTAACCTAGTACCAACCAGAAAAAAGACAGGAGAAATCAGACTGTGTGTTGATTTAAGAAATTTGAATAAAGTTTCTTTAAAAGACAACTATCCTCTACCTAAAATGGATCACATTTTGCAAAGGGTAGTGGGATCTTCGAGAATATCACTACTGGATGGATTTTCAGGGTACAACCAGATTCTGGTTCATCCTGATGATCAGGATAAAACAGCATTTACCACACCATGGGGTACGTTTAAATATGTCAAAATGCCATTCGGGCTCAAGAATGCAGGAGCTACATTTCAAAGAGCAATGGACATTGCTTTTGCTAAAGAGATACATGATTTTCTGGTTATTTACTTAGATGATTTGACTGTTTTTTCTAAAACAGATCAAGAACATTTAGATCACTTAAGGCAAGTATTTATAAAGTGCAGAAAATATGGAATTTCTTTAAACCCTAAGAAGTCATTGTTTGGTTTGGAAGAAGGAAAGCTTTTAGGACATATCATTTCTAAAGATGGCATTAGGATTGATCCTGAAAGAATTCAAGCAATTTTGCAAATACCCCACCCCAGAAACATAAAAGAATTGCAAGCATTTATAGGAAAAATCAACTTCTTGAGAAGATTTATTTCTAGTCTAGCAGAGTTACTTAGATTACTAACCAACATGTTGAGGAAAGATTCAAGCATTGACTGGACTGTAGAAGCCAAGCAATCATTCGAGGAAATTAAGATGGCTTTAACAAGGACACCAGTTTTGACCAGTCCTAAATTTGATAGAGACTTTATTATTTTTTCATTTGCTTCTGAACATACTGTTGCAGCTGTTTTACTTCAAAAAAGATGACCAAGGGTGTGAAAAGCCAATAGCATTTTTTAGTAAAGCACTGAGGGATGCACCTCTAAAGTACAATATTATGGAAAAATAGGCTTTTGCATTGGTAAAAGCAATCAAAGATTTCAGAGTTTACATATTATATTCTCATGTGATAGCATATGTGCCTAATGCAGTAGTTAAAGATATTTTGACTCAAGATGGCATTGAAGGCAAACGAGGTAAGTGGATAGCTACCATTTTGGAATATGATATTGAGATTAAGCCAACCAAACTGATAAAAGGCCAAGGTTTAGCACAACTTATGACAGAAACCAATTGCCAAGCCTTAGATATCAATGAACTGGATAACGAGCAGGAGATGGCGACTCCTCAGATCAGTCAAGCTTTTTTAGATTCACCCTGGTATTCTGATATAATTCATGTTTTATTAAACCTGCAAGCTCCTCCAGGGTTGTCCAGAACTAAGCAAAGATTTTTAAAGATGACATCTTTGAAATATTGTATTTTAGATAGCACTTTATTTTGGAAGAATCATGAAGGAATTTTATTGAATTGTCTCTTAAAAGATGAAGCGGATAAAGTGCTTAATGAATTTCATGCAGGGGATTGTGGAGGACATCTCTACTGGAAATCTACTGCAGACAAAATCTTAAGGGCTGGTTTTTACTGGCCAACATTATTTTCTGATGTAAAGAAATTTGTAACAAGCTGTCACAAATGTCAGATATTTGAGGGTAAAAGAAAGTTATTACCTCTGCCTTTAAAACCAGTTTCCACAGAAAGACCCTTTCAACAATGGGGTTTAGATTTTATTGGAGAGATTCACCCCCCTTCTTCAGGACAACATAGATGGATTCTAACTGCTACATACTATTTCACCAAATGGATTGAAGCCATCCCATGTAGACAGTCCAATGATTCTGTAATCATAGGGTTTCTTGAAACCAACATACTTTCAAGATTTGGATGTCCAGAAAAGATTATGACAGACAACGCTGCTGCATTTAAATCAAAGAAAATGATAAATTTCTGCCATAAATATCATATTACTTTAGGCCATTCAACAGCCTATTACCCCCAAGGTAATGGACTAGCAGAATCCTCCAATAAGAGTTTGATCAATATCATTAAGAAATTGTTGGAAGAAAATAAAAAGAACTGGCACAAGAAACTGACCTATGCATTATGGGCGGACAGACTCACAACCAAGAAATCCATTGGGACTAGTCCATATGAGTTAGTTTATGGTCTGGAAGCAAGATTCCCTTCATCTTTAGGAATCCCTGTCATGAAATTACTTCAAGAGGCTCAAGTGGAGCCAAATGACATTCAAAGAAGAATTAATCAGACAATCCACCTGCAACAAACCAGAGAAGAGGTATACCAAAGATCACAAGTCTTACAGGAAAAGCTAAAGAAAATGTTTGATAAAAGAACTAAAGCAGAGGATTTTCAGTTAGGAGACAAGGTCCTAAGATGGGATTCTAGAAGAGAAGAAAAAGGGAAACATGGGAAGTTTGATTTCTTGTGGAAAGGGCCTTATATCATTCATGCCTTGCAGGGAAACAATACTTATTTTTTGAAGGACTGGGACAATTCAGAAGTTGAAGAAGGACCAGTCAATGGTCGAATGCTTAAGCATTATTTTGATCCAATTTACTAGAATGTTTAAATGTTCCTAACTTGTACATAATATATTGTTTGCTTGTTTTATTTTTGTTACTGCAGTTTGGATTGGATGGTGACTTCTTGGAATTTAAGCCCGAAGTGAAGGCCCTAAGTTCCAAAAAGTTTTACTATCATATGTAAATAAAGCTACCAGAAGAAGGAAAATTCCTTACTTTCAGTTTGAAGACATTCTGAGGCATCTGATCTACTGTTCTTGACTTTCCACAAGGAAAAGCCATCCCCAAGTGGAGCCAGTGTTAGCCTCCTATATCAATAGGTTCCATCTTTCATGATTGTCTTGATGGAAGTGTGGAATATGTTCAAACCTTCTTACTCGAGCAAAGGTGTTCCATATTCTTGAAAAACCAAAAAATCAAAAAATTTAAAAAATGTAAAGAGGGTATACCCTAAAAGAAAAATCAAAGGGTAAAAAGAATAAAAATGGTCAAAAAAGAGAAAGAAATGAACCCCAAGCAAAAATAGACCAAGGAAAGTGTGCAAATCTAAATGCCACTACTTTTTTCATCTATTGTAATAAAATAATTGTGTGCAGCTTGTGAAACTTTTGCCACAATTCATGAATAAGTCAAACTGTTTAAACTTGGCTTAGTCATATTTCAATTTCATGTTTTAGATTAGAGAATAAATATCTAGCCAAACAGTTTAATCTTGGCAGATAAGTAGCTAGGTAGAGTGAATAAAAGGTGCTCAACAATTTAATCTGAGCCCTTGGATGTAATAAGGGTAGAAATAGATAGATTCATCATGTAAAAAGAAAAAGATTGAAAAGGGTTTGCAAGTCTAAATGCACCCTAATAAAGAAGACAAAATGGTAGTGTTAAGTAGATAGGGTAGGTAGATGGTGCTACAAAGTGTTATCTGATGAATGGTGCTGCTATATGTTGGTTGATCCTTTACTTTCATCACAAGTACTAAAGCAAGAAATACACTGGAAAATCACAGCAAGCAAAGTCAAATTCATTAACCTCCCTCATCATTTCCCCCCTCAAGAGTTTTACTAATTTCCCCCAAAAAGTACTAAGGTAATTGGAGATCAAAGGGGCTCAAGGCATTTCCTTGACTTCTGGAGGGACCGGACCCTCGGCCTAATGATCAAAAAAGACCTAAGCACTTCAAATAATTCATCATTGTTATCTTCCATCTTTAACTTTTCCTAAGTAAAATCCTATTTTACTTAGGAAACTGATGCAACATTCCATAAAATTCCTCAAAACAACTTGTTATTCTAAGTTTAAGTGTTGAAGATAAAAATGTGCAATTTACTTCATAAGTTTTCACTTTCTTAGATGTACAAAGGTGTTTTGATTTTCCTTGTCCTTTTTCATATTAACACCTAACTCTATTATATTAAATCCCTAGTGAAATCCCTTTTTTCCTATGTATATAACTCCCTTTTCTAATAAATATCCCCAAAACCCTTTTATTATAATGTTTTACCAAAGTATATATAGTCCCGCACATTTAAAATAAATACCCCGCTTTATAAAGCCCTTTGGTAAAACTCTAACCTTATATATACATTCCTCCCCTATGATGAATTAATTATATTAATTTATTCATCGTATAATAAAATATATATAGAAAAGCGTTAGACACGTAACATATGTGTTTAACACCAAAAACAAGAATAAACTACGACGGAATCCTGCGCCACCATACTCAGCATTCCACGTGGCATTCCACATGGCCAAACCCCGCCGCAATTCATTTTATAAATTCACGGGGCTAATTAGTCATTTGGACTAATTAACAACCATTCCCGCCTATTAGCTTCTCCCCGGGGTGATTAGATTACATGTCAAAACTTGTTTAAACCCCGACGGGCCCACTTTCAAAACCGCACAAGTTTCCCTTTCCTCCAGCCATCAGATCATTCCTCCGTTGATCAACGGTCCCGATCAATCCCGCTGCCCATCGCGTGTGAGTTTTTTAGCCAGCGAGGAATGGGCGGGTTTGACTATTCAGCATTCCACGTGGCAAGCATCCTGTGGAATCGCTGCCATTGCGATTTTTACCGCCTTCCTCCATAAGCGGTGCGGGCTCACCGCTTACCGCTTATCGAATACCTCCGGTCCCACTCCCTTACGTCACCCCGTACGTCAAATGACATCATCACCTCGAAAACGACAAAAACCCTTTTGACTTGTTTTTAAGCCATTTTCCGCGTTTTTTTCAGTTATTTTGGTTTTCGAAAGAGACTAAGCTCCCGCTGCAAATTTCAAAATTCGCTGCAAATACACCAAATTACTCAGAAATTCCGCTGCGCCCGTGTTGAAGAACGTTCCTGCCATTGTCCATTACCTGTTGAAGAACCAGTTTCCATTAAAAAACAAGTATTTATCATTCCGCACCCCGACTGCAAGTTAAGCTTGGTTTCTTGTGTTTTTCTCTGAAAAAGTGGTTAAAAATCCTCTCTGAGTCCTCATTGAAGAGTTAAAACCTGTGAATTTGCTTCCCAAACCTGCAATTTGTCCCAATTTCTTCTTTTGTCCGATATCCCGTCCGGTCGGCAAGAAAAACTGAAACCTCCATTTTGAATCCACAAGAACCAAAATGGAGGCCCCTACCGCTCTAAATGTCACTCCTTTGAATGCTCCTCACCGAGATCTAGACTACTTGCCTCTCATAGATGAAGATTTCCAAATAAAAGACCTGCATTTTGATGAAAGTCCCCGTTTGAGTTTCTGTCGCTGCAGAGACGAATACTCAAAGGGGCAATATCTTATAGGGTTGTGGGAATCCAATCTCCCAAGGTATTTCATTCCTACAGTTCACGTTTTCCCTGAAATCAGTCATTTTTGTCATGCAAATTATGATCCCACACAAAGAGCTGTATTAGCTCCTGATCAAAGTGTTTTGTTCCCTATAACACCTCAGGCTATCAATGCTATGTTACAATTTGAGCCAGAACAAGAATTAGCACCTCTATCCATGGAAGGGCTAATTGAGAAAACCAGACTGTTAACTCCAGAAAAATTGAAAGCAATGTGTCAGTACTTCATGTTACCCGAGCATCAGCCAAAAGGGACTCCCCCCTATGGTTTTTGTTTTTTCAATCAATTGGGAAGGCTTATTGTGAATGTAATATCCTTTGTCTTAGGATTCAATACCAGTGAGTATGTTGACGAGATAACTCTGGCTTTGCTATCTATCTTCACCCCTGGACAGCCTCCTGAGATTAAGTATGACTATGCTTCCTTCATTGCCAAAAAAATCCATGATCAATTTTTAAGGCTAGATGATGAAAAGGTTTTCAAGTACTCCTCAGTTATCTATCACCTCATAATTTTCTATCACTCAGACAAATTCCCTTTCCCTGTTCAGAAACTTGATGCTAAAGGTAATCCCAGGTCTGTTATTTTTTTGTCCCCCATCATTCATTTGTCCTCTGATTCTCCCTACTCTTATTCAGAATTCATTGATCAGTTTGTACATCCTGCTACAACCTTGTTAACAGGAGTTTCTCCCCCCAGGCTTAGTACTGAGATTAGAAAGACCCTGCAATTGTGAAAGAGTTATAAAGTTGGGGATTGGTACTTATACCAAAACCATACAGTCATCAGGATTTATGGATGTGAATTACATCCATTCAAGTTACCCAGATATGTACCAATGAGAATTTTTGCGTTGGAATACTTTAGACAAATGAATAACTCAGATGTAATCCATTTCTGCAATGTAAAGAAGAAAGCACAGTTAAGGATCAAAAGCCAGTTAGGTCCTTTCATTTGCAATTCTAGAGAAGCTGAAAGAGAAGCAGAACTTATATTAGAGAGAAAATTCCAGACATCTTTCCGTTGGGTCCCTTATGACCCCTTTGGTTTCATTTGTGAAAGAAGGTAAATAAGTCATTCTCATATACATCGTCGACCTCATAGAACAAGAGGAAAATCAAGATGAATGGGTTAAAGGAACACTTATTGAAGAGGGAAGTGGAGCTGACAAATTGAATAAACTTATGAAAGATGCCGAGAAGAAATTTGACCTAGAAACATATGATCAAATGCAGGTACCCTATATTGGCACATCTTCAACAGCCACTCTACAACAAGCTATACAGGAAGACAGTCCATCAGTAACAGCAGAGCCTAAAGGTAAAGGAAAAGAACCTATAGTTCAGGTCATTGAAACCCTGGTCATGGCAGAAAAATCACAGAGTTCCAAAACACCAGAACAATCTAAAGCTTCTCAAACACCAGCAAAGCAAATCCAAGCTCCAGAGATGCAACCTCCACTGAATGTGGAAATAGGGAAAAAGAGGTCAGCTCCAGATACCACACCTTCAAAAGGAGCCCCACAAGTCTATCAAGCTAAAAAACACAAGTCTGATCTACCTCCAGATGTAGAGATCATAGATGAAATATTTGATGATGGCAGGGAAGATAGTCAGCAAACAGGTACAGCAAGTGAAACAAATATAAGCCGGAAAGGGATACAAAAGCAACTGAGCACTGAAGTATCTTCTTTCAGACCGCCCAAGACAGGTACTGGAGACATAAAGAAAACCTTCATTGATATCAAAACAAGGAATGAACCATTAAAAATGAAGGTCTATGATCAGTATATGAAGATGGCTCCTCACAATCAACAAAGGTTGATGTCAGCATTTGATCTTTCACAAGGTAAAATGCAAATGAGCCACTTCAAAGCTAAAGTGCCAAAGCCAACTTCAGCAACAGATTACATCAGAACAAATTTTGAAGTGTTAGCAAAGGATATCCATCCCTTGGATCAGATAGAGCTTCATAGGCAAACAGGGGAAATGGTTTATTCTACTCTCACCAACAAAGCCATGGCAGCTTTAACACTACAAGATTCCTTGAATAATACTACTGCAACATTAAAGATTGAAAGGGCCTCCTCACAAGCCAAGGACAATAGAATAAAGTCTCTAGAAGAGATCATTATTGGTTTGGGTCACAATCCCAAAGACACTAAAGGTATTGAGGCACTGATAAAAAAGAAAGAGGATGATATAGCTGCACTGAGAAAACAGTTGAAAATACCAGCCTCGAGGCACCCCCAGACACAGGAAATAATAAAAGGAAATTCACAAGAAGAAATGATGGAGTTGCTCTTAAACTTGACAGAGCGACTAAATGAAACCGAGAAGGAGCCGGAAAAGGCATTGCAGGAACAGGAAATTCTCAAACAGGCTTCAGCAGCAGGTACTACAGGACAACAGGAACAATCATCTCAGGTGAATATTTCTAATTTGAATTTTGATGATTTGATTAAACAGATGGAGAGTTTGCAGCTAAAGGTCACAGAACTCCAAGAAGCAAAATTACAATTAACAAAATTGGAGGGAAAATATGACACATCCAAAAAGATAGCTGCTGACAACCTCAGGGAAATAAAAAGATTGGAGAAATTGGTTGAGGCTTTGCAAAAAGATCTTTCACTGGAAAAGCCTCTGAATGAAATAAATGATATTCTTTGGTGCAACATCATTGAATTAATAAGAGGTATTTGGTCCTCCATTCAAGCTATTTTTGAGCAAAATGAGTTAGTCAAGATAGCACAAGAAGAAATAAATAAAACTAGACATGAATTAAGAGGCAAGCCGGAGCAGGCCCAGCAGATCATTCAATTTTTGAATTCCAGAACAAAACAACAGCTTGCATTGTTAGGAATTGATGACAGAACAGGTGTAGTTTTGGAAGCAAAGAGAATTTTCACCAAGAGGACTTTCATGCAAAATCTAGAAAGAAAGTGTACTGACATTTTGGTCGACATCAACGTTTTCAGAGAAAAGTTTCAAGCTCTGCTGGACAGTGATTTGCCAAGTCCCATGCTCACAGAGGATCAAATAGTAGACTTAGAAACCTATGAGAAAAGAATCAAAGCTCATGCTAAAAATACAGCGATAGGTTCTACTAATATAAGTTCTACTAGCTCATCAGAACCTGCATTACCAACTGGGAAGAGTATTTATGAAAAAGTGAGGAATCTATTTCATCTGGAGCATGAATTAAAATATCTATTTCCGAACGAGCCCACTTTTTATAAACTTACCGAAGCCGATGAAACTTTAAGGAAGCTCAGAAGAACAATGATACCAGATGATCAGTGGTGGAAGGAAATGCTGGAAATTTTGTAAAAAATGTTTTCAGGATAAAAGTTTATCTTTACTATTGAGTAAATGGTAAAAAAACAGAAATGCAGATGAAAGAGTATCAGATGAAAGATTAAAGAGTATCCGTGAGAAGAAAAAGTATTCAACAAGTCAAAGGAATACGCAAAGGACAGCACAGAGCCCTATTTAGAGCACTTATCCTTAGCACGTCCATGAAGAAAGGAACAGCACATCAGCCGTTACTCATTATTCTATTTTCGAGACCATGTGTCTCTTGTTTGCTGTAAATACGCTTTAAGTCAGCCTGAATTATTGGCTAGGATAGAGTAAGATTGTTAAGATTATTTTTGTATAAATAAGCCTTCAAAGAGAGTTTTGAAGGGTGGATTCTATTACTCTGCTGTAACATTGAGGTTTTCGGAATAAAAAGCTTTTGGACAAATTTACTTGTGGCTTACTGGATGACGTTTTGAAGCACTGGACTTGTTGCAGGATGCATGTGTTGGACTTCAGTTCAATAAGTTTTCCAACCCTTGTGTTTAAATTTTATATTAGTTTATGCTATCATCATATCCGTTTCTCAATAGTTTACATAAAGGATTGAAACAGAATTTGCTTAATTGCACTCTGTTTTCAAATGTGATTATTCTTGATGTTTTCTTCTGGATTAGTTATAAGCATGAATTCTTAATTGCTCATGTTTTGCTGATTTAAACATTGTTGATTACTGTAACAAAGAATCCTTCGTTGCTCTTTGCTTGTAGTCATTTCTCTTCTTTCTCTTGAAAATGGTGAAAGATTCT
>CM076579.1:941266244-941402039 GCA_034641835.2 Pinus albicaulis | reverse complement strand
CACCCGCGCTAGTGCCATCCTCGTCTGAGCTTGAGCTACCATGATCACTATTGAGGCCTACTAAACTAGAAAGGCCACCATCTTGCGAGGGGAGAAGGGGGAGGCAGGAAAAATGGTGGAGTTGCAAAATCTTTTCTTGTAGTGAAGATCGGAGCCAGAGGCTTCAGAGGGAGATTCAGGGAGGTGGAGAGATAGGTGAGAAATTATATTAATGGGGTCCAGGATTTTTGACTCTACATAGTCAATCAAGAGATTCATCATTCTACCTACAGAGGCAGAGATGGGAGGCTTGAAGGGAATACTGCATCCACCGTCTCTGCGGCACCGTATGTGGTGGCATCTAGGCATGGCAGAGGAATAGGAGTGGGGCTGAGATGACTGAGGGAGCAGAGGGGGAGTTGAAGGCCAGAGTGAAGCGAGCTGAGGAACAGGGAATCAAGCAAAGGAACAGAGGCTTGGTGGAGGCACAAGGAGCATCTGCATGAAGCCAAAGGGAGAGCCGAATGCCGAAGCTTGGATCAGGGATAACAAATTTATGGGCCATGGAGGGCACAAAGGCATGACAATTGGAGTAAAGGATCAAAGGACCAAGTTAATGGCAGAGAGTTGCGAGGACATCAATGGGGGATGTTCAACGGTGGTGATTAAATTCTCCACGCACCAACATTTAAGCCTAGTAGGGTGGCCATGTGCATCCGCGTGATGAGGATATGTGTCCTGAATCCTTGCAGCCAAGTGGCGATGATCTTTATTCCATGCTAAAACCCACATCCGGGGGTTGGATATCTTTAAGCACCAAAAGAGTGCACTATGTGTGTAGAGCTTCATCATTATAAGTTTGGAGCTTACCAGTGGTGAGGGGAGCATTTTGATTGACTCCCTTGTTGGCCAGAAGATCTGCAACTGCATTGGATGTTCATCAAATGTGTTTCAAGGATACAACTTTGTGACGAAGTATCCATTGCTAAAGGAGATCGAATCGAGCTGCTAGTCTCCAACTCATGGATAATTTGGAGGCTGAAGAATCCAAAAGGAGACAATGGGCATTGTCAATGATAATTTTAGAGTCACCTTCGATTTCTAAAGGGAAACAGTTGTTGTCCTGAGCTATTAGGAGATCTTGAAATAGTCTTTCTAACTCTGCAGAGTTGTTGGTGTCCCATCCTATGGAACCAAAATAAATCATGAGGGCTTCTCCTTCTACATTTTTGAAATACCACCAAAACTAGCATCCCCTCAATTTCTCTTTGAGGCTCCATCAAAGTTAAGTTTAAAGAAGCTGTGAGGAGGAGGAGACCAAGAGCGGGGCGAACTGGGAGAGTGGTTTGAAGGGGGCTTGTTGTTCAAGATGAGAGTGGATGGAGAGATTCCAATTGGTCCGGATGATGCTTTCAGGGGGATGGGAGGGGAAGTCAGATTCTTTCCAGTGGTGTGGCACAAGGGATTCCTGGAGATTGTTGCACAAACTAGTCCAGAGGATATCGGGAGGGGTGGATTGATCTCTAAAAATGTGCCTATTACATTCCTTCCAGATTGTCTAGAGGATATGCCCAAGAAGGATGACCCATAGGTAATTGAGCAGGTCCTTGTTGAAGGTAGTGGAGTACCAATGGCGAATAGTATTGAGAATATCCCTTCTTTGTCTATCGGATCTTCTACTAAGAAAGGAAACGTTGTCCAAAAAAGAGTTTGTCAGAGGAGAGGAGTTGAGGAGGTGCTCTATGGTTTCCTCATAATTTCCACAATTCAAACATCGGTAAGGACCAGTGAAGCCCTTTTTCAGCAGGTTGTCCCAGGTTAGGATGCGTCACTTGCTGATCAGCCATAAGAAGGTGGAAATTTTGGGCCAAATTCTGGGTTTCCAGATCTGTGCCAAATTGGCATCTTGAGGAGCTTAATTATTGGGGGGGAGAAGGAAATATGCTTCTTTGGTGGTAAAGGTACCACGGGAGGAATTACCCCATATTAAGATGTCCTTTCCCTTAGTGAATCGAATTTTCCTCCTGAGAAGTTCCCTACTGATATCTTTAGTGAGTTCAAGACTCCAATTGGTCTGCCAATGATCTGCTGGAAGCCATTTTCGGTAGCCAGAGCTAAGGAGGTGAGTCCAAAAGTGTTTTATTTGGGCGTTCTCCTGGTTTTTGAGGATCTCCTACCACTGAGAATTGTGAAATAGGGAGGCTAATTTGGGCATCTATTGCCATGAATCCTCACAAAACTTAGCCTGCAAGCCTAATCGTAATTCCCAAAAAAAAATTTCTTGTATGATGGCTATGTGCTATTTTTCTGCCTTCCAGATGAGAGGGCCATTGACCTTTGTGTTGAGGTGAATCAACTCCTGGGTAGGCCAGTAATTTGCGTACTTGGAGAGCCAAAGATGAGCCCAGGGGACCTCTGGGTT
Organism: Pinus albicaulis; assembly: GCA_034641835.2. Taxonomy (NCBI): domain Eukaryota; kingdom Viridiplantae; phylum Streptophyta; class Pinopsida; order Pinales; family Pinaceae; genus Pinus; species Pinus albicaulis. The sequence goes on along the minus strand of CM076579.1, from coordinate 941,399,638 downwards.
GGAGACCAATTTCCACCATATTCTGGCTCCCATAACCGCATTGTTGTGGTTTGGGTCTCTGAGCCCCATAACTTCGAAGATTTTGGGAGTGTAGACTTCATTCCAATTGACTAGCACCCATTCTATTGTCTTTTTTACCTCCCCAAAGGAATTCCTTTGCAGGTTGCAGATTGATTTTAGAACCCATTTGGACCAAGAAGAGATATAAGGGAATGTATTGGAGAATCAACTTGATCAGGACAAGGCGCCCAACAATTTTAAGGGATCGATGGGCCCAGAGGGAGAGTTTGGATTTAAGTTTATCTAGGAGTTCACACCAGGAAGAATTTTTAATGGCTGGGTCAGTGAGGGGAGCCCTAAGATATTTTGAAGGGAGGGTAGTGTTGGCTCAAGGGGTCCTGACCCAGGTTCAGAGGTTAAGGTTTGCCAACAAACCCTTATACTATTGGCCCTTTCGACAGTGACCTACTTGCGCAGGTCAAAGTCTCACTCGAAGTAGTATGGGTGGGTGTTGGAACCAGGTTTCTGCACCCTGAGAAAGGGTAGGTAATGCAAGCAGAGCTGCATCCAGATTTATGATGACCAAATCACCTATTACAGAGCCGAATCTATAGGTCTCCTTTGCATCCATGTGCGCAAGGTCAACTATACTACGATGCTCAATAAATTATATACTTCTAAGACAATAATGCAGTATTGCATAAAACATAATAGAACAGATCCAGATGCAGTAACAACACTTACACAGTATTTTCACAGCTTAACACAAATATGAATAATACAACAATTACCACAGATTCACATAAATAATAAACATAGACTCAGTTACTCAAATAACCTTTCTTATTCATCAATCCTTCAATTCCTTCTTACAATACCCAACCCGACCTGCGCACACAGCAGAAGGGTCCACACACAGCAGAACTCTGGATCTCTTCACACACAGCCAGCACGAGTCCTTTCCCCAAAACCCAAACAGATCTACTAAGCCACAATTCGCATCAATAACTCATCATCTTCTTACCTTACAATTCAAAATGTCCCTCTATTTATAACAATCTAGCCTAATTGTTCCTATGGTCCTCAAACCGTGGTTCGCAGATTCTGGATCTACCCTTTAACCCATGACAATGCTTTTCCACCCCAAAACCCCTACGCTAGACTAAATATAATCAAAATTATACAAAATCGGACTAGTTTTGCAACTTGTAGGAGACCCTGTTCCAACAGTCCCCCAACAAAATCTTGTGACTTGTCTCGAGTCACTATGGTGGTGCAGTCTCTATCTTCACACGTAAGGTATTTATAGTGGTGATCAGCAGAGGTAACACTTCTTTAATCTGGGAAGGCACACTTTGTGCAATGTCTACCAGCTTCTTGGAGGTCGGTCCTTCAGTTGCAGCGGTGACACTCTTTAATGTCTGAGTTAGTCGATTGATCGCACCATCAAAATCCTACGAAATTTGTAGGGCTTTGGTGGCCCAAGGCTTCAGACGTTCCACAAGGATGTGATTTTTGTGTCGGAGTTCCTCAATCTCATCCTGGAGATCATTGTTGGTCTTCAATTGTGCCAGGCGCTGTGCAAGAACCAAGGTGGGAAGTGTAGCTACGACCTGTTCGAAAGCTTATTCCTTCTTCCATAAGTCCTGATTGATTTCACGGAGGATTGGATCATGTTGGACCATAGTCCAGAGTTCCATGGATGACTCTAGCAACTAAATGCCTTGAGAAATCTACCCCGAAATAACGTTCATTACGTCGGTTACTAGTGCAGCGCGCTGGGCTCGTATTTCTGGAGGTGTTTCGGGCTGCAATTTGGCCTGTAAGTCGGTGATTTTCTGTTCCAGCTATGTCTTGACGGCTTTCATTTCTATCCTAGATGCTTTTAGTGATGCAACCAACTTTTCCACTTTAGCCCGAGGTGTGGCTGTGGCCGAGATCTCGTCTGTAAGCTTCGTGTAAAGCTGGTGGATTACTGTTTTGAGCTCCACCTGCTGTGAGACAGAAAAGAGAAAATATGTGGCCTGTTGCGTGATGGTCTGCTTAGCCGTACCAAGCTGTTGGTGCATTTTCTGGTCGCAATGGTTAATCTCCTATAACACAGCATTATGGAGGCCTTGTAAGACTTAGTGGGGCAGCTTAGCCGAATCCAACTGGATCCTTGTTCCTGCTTGGAGCTAAGTTCTTATCAGGGTAGCACTAGGTACAACACAGAGACGACTTTCTTCTGTAACTAGTGTTGTAACGCTAGTTACTGAAGGAGTTCGTGCCTAGCCAATGCTGGTCTGCAACATATCTATTTTTAACTGAAGGGCGTGGAGCTCAGCCTGGAGGGTGTCGAGCATGACCTTCTATTGTGCCCCTATGGATGCCCACTTTTCTTCTCTAGCCATTGTGACTGCGTCCATGATTTTCTCTAGGGCTCCATCAGTTAGTGCGACTGTCGCATCATATTGTGTGCAATGGGCATGATGTTTCTTTCAAGATCCTGGTGCTAGCTCACCTGATCGCTTCGTACCGTGGGGAGGGGTGGTATCTTTGTCATACCCTACCTGAGTTGTGGCCACGGTGATCTGTGGCGGCTGTGTATCCTTTTTCGTGGCTATGTCTGAGCCCATCTGGCTGGGCTTCGTGGTCTCCCCATGAGTGTCTATGAAGCCTTTTTCAAGGCAGGAGGCCATAGCGAGATCAGCAGGTCAATTTCTTCATCTGCTACCATATACGGAAGTGCCATCCATGTCTTATTTTTTAGGCTGCAGATATGAATATGGTGCATGGTAACTTGGAATGTTGCAACACTTTTGTATTTTTCATATACCATCGGGGATAGTTGTTGTCGAGAAGTTATGGCTGCTGCAACGCTACTCTAGAAGAGGACCAAGAAAACCTTGTTATCCTCAACACGTTGTGCATCCTTAGAGTCCCATAAATGAGCGTACCGAGCCCCTTTACACATTCTTGGGGGGGAGCTCGGAGAGGACTGAATCCTCAGGGGTGTCCCAGGCGACCAATGTTATAAGGAGTAATAACCATGAATATTAGAATGACATCCCCTGCTCCTGGGATTCGCGGAAATTAGCTAAAAATTACTCGCATAAATATTGAGCCCAATTAAACGAGACTCCCTTCACACACCGGCTAGCTAACTGAATAACATAGGCGGGGACAGTTGCTACTTGGCACTTCCTCATTAGCTTATAGGCTGAGAGCATGGTACCCATATGGGTAGCCAGATCATTGATAGTCTGGATCACAAAGCCTCACTAATTGTGATGCACATTGTAGGTCTTTCACACAAATGTAGCAGTGGCTACGTTGTACTTCTTGCCTACCTTCTCCAGTGGGTGTGACCCTTGCATAGGAAGGCCTGTAATCTTGTGGATCAATGCAGCATCAATAAGGACTCTATCCTAAATCCATAAGCAGCCATCATGAATTAGGGCGAGCAACTGAAGAGCTAGTCAATCTGTGACATTGTAATGGCCAAAATGGGGCATCCGGAGTAGATTCAAGAGTCCAGACCTGGCCAAGCCACATACCTAGCACTGAGGAACCACCGTGACCCCATCATTCGTACAGATCGAATCGAAGTACAATGTGGGGACCAACTCAGGGAGGGTTTCATAGTCCGCCAAGTCGTGATCATCCAACTTGACCTCATGGAGTCTTCCACAAGGATCACTGAGGATAGGGACTTCTCTCGGGGTTAGGGGGTTTGCAGATAGGTGACCAAGCCATCCAAGTTTTTTGGAATTCGTGTGGATGATCTACATGGGCAAACGAAGGGAGGTAACCAATTTATTGGATTAGCAGGAAGATCACCTTCCTGTGCATCTTGATCCAGAGGAGATGCCAGCGGGGACTTGCCGTGCCTTGGAGAAGTCCTAGACTTCCCGGTAGCCCATTTCGCAGCTTTCAAGGCTTTTCCCAAGCCTTGTGCTTTCTCTTTTCCTTTCCTTGTGACTGACGTAGAGGGAAATTCTTCTAGTTCGGACTCAACGTCCATTATCTCCTCAATGTCAGGCCCTTTCGGGGCCGAAGGTTCGGCAGGGTTAGTGGCAACCATCCTTGCACGCAAGATAGATCCCAGACTTGGGTGACTACTATTAGACGAAGCAGGTTGACTAGAAATGAGAGGGTTAGTGTAGATACGAAAAATCTGACTACTCAAGTTCTTCCAAGAGAAAAATGGTGAGTGCAAGCTAGGCAAGTGAGACAGACCCTCTGGCGGAAATATCTGGCCCCTTTTATAACACCCATAATCGTGCAACGGTAAGGTAAAATTTATCGGCAATGTGTCCCCCAAGAAACGGTAAAATTATCCCAAAATTTGCTTCATTAAATTCCTGGAGGCTGCTCCTTTTAACGGCATCTTTTACTTGTTACCAATTGTCACCCTTTCAACGGCTAGTTTTCGCATCCCCTATGTGCTTGGCCTATTCGCTATGCTAGGTTCAATCGTCTGCATCTTCCGCGCGTCCTCCCCCAACACAGGCTTGCTTTCTACGTAACTTATGACTAACGACAAAGTTTATTGACATCCGTTATCCCCATAGAGTGTTACCGTCAGTGTAAGTGGGGCTTTTAGAGGGGCTATAGCTAGAGCATATTTCCGAACGAACCTCCTGTAATAACTGGCATTGCCACGTAGCTATTTTTTTGTTGTCGGGGCTGCAAGATGGATGAGAGTGCTGCCTCTTATGGATGTAGAGTGAATTTTAGTGCTATGTGTGTGTAGCCTTGAGTTGGAAGTAGCTTGAGGGTCAACCGAAATTGCTTCAGGGGTTAGGCCGCAGTAGTCGATTATCCCTGGCTCCTTTAGGTTCCCTGTGGGTAGTTCAGGGGCCATATACAATTGTGATTTACTCCATGCTATCGTGTTGGAATCCTGCAGGGCTGATGGTCCTTCGAAGTGCAGGGTCAACATAGCGTGACATTCTTCCCAATCCTGGAATGCTTCCTTCTGGGTGTCCCACCATCGCGTAGGGTTATGACGTATGGCTAGTTGAACGACACCCAACCTTTGTTCCCTTGGGACCGTAGCTTTGAACACTTGTAAGAATTCCTTAATATCACCTGAGCCATCAAAGTAAGGTAGGTCCCTTACCTCTGAGGAAACGAAGCGGAAGTCTTTTGTGACCCGAAGACAACGCAGTGCAGAGACATTATGCAGCCGGTTCTGCCAATTCTCTATCTCCTCATGGGGATCAGATAAGCATTCATTATCCTCCTCCCTGCAATGTACTTCATCCCTTGTCGGGTTGATCGCATCCTACGTAGTTAACTTATAGATATAGTCCACATCTTCCTCCTTGGGTAATGGTTTAATGTAGCAGTTACCTTCCATAGGGTCTAATGGTACAATCACCTTATATCATTATTTTTGAACACCATGCTTCTCTTTTTTAGATTAATGATACCACCCATGTCGATGGCCCAATCCAATCCTAGTAGCGCAGGGTAGGGGTCTGCATATTCTACAATCTGAATGACTTCAAAGTTAGCCCGAACCTTAACCCCTGCAATATCTACCATAATCCCTGATAGCCTCCCCAAAGGTATGATCTTCTATTGATTAGCCATGCGTAGCTGGATAGTGGATCATTCCAACTTTGGTTTGCCCATCTGTTGCCAAGTCTTTTTAGGTAATACATTGGCATCCGATCTGAGGTCCAAAATAACCCGGTCCATCTCATAATCGTCGATTTGTGCCATCAACCGCATCTCCCTCCCAGTGCGTTTCTTATATCTGTATAATTTGTGCACATCCTTAATATCGGGGTGCACAATAGAGTGCATTGTGTGGCTATCTATTAATGCCTACATATTTTGCACTGCCTTTGGGTTACACAGAAAATTCATACATGTTTGCAAGAAAGGTTTGACCTCCTCATCTTCCTTAAGGTTCGCAGGGAGTAGGGACGTAGATGCCTATGTCCCGATGAAGTCCCTTCGAGCTACTATAAATGTTTCTCTTTATTTGTCCAGGTCCAGTCCTTCTTGATTGATAACTGCCTTGCGGATCAGCATTTCAGTTTCAACCTTCTCCTCAGTCCCTCTAGTAGCCAATCCACTGCGCGTAACAACATTTACGCTTGGATCCTTACCCCGCATCTCAGTCTTAACCCTCTACACATTGTGTGTAGGTGGTAGCTGCTTATCCCGTATTTTTTCTATCAAGACTGAACAGTCTTCAAGTGTATGGTCCAATTTTCTGCAGTATCTACAGGACTGTTTGTGGGGTTCAGGCAATTCCTCGCAAAGTGTCCTGTGTCTCCACAGTTATAGCAGATCAATAACCCTCGACTCCGACATGCACTTCCACTTTGGCCTCCTCCCCTTCTTCCGGAGGGGGATTCGCCCATGCCCGTGGGGGGTTTTTGGTGATGCGGGGTTTGACTGCACCTTATACAAGTTCCGCCAATCTATCATTAGATCATAGGTCCAATAGTTATGCTCATCATGCCCTACTGACTGACAGAACCGACACCCTTGTTGCTTCTGCTCTGGGACATATGCGCCCAGACGGGGGCAGTGGTTTGTATCATGGAGTCCGGCTACTCAGCAATCCTTGCACCATAATGCAAGTCCGCTTGGGCCTAGTCGAGCTGGGCTAGGTTCCCCACTTGATCTAGGGCGCATCGGGCTAGGTTCTCCTGTTTGCAGGTAGTATGTCAGCAATGGGCACAGATCCTTCGTATGTCCTGATACTTGAAATCGTAGGCACCATAGATCTGTGCCAGCTTCCCTCCCTTGTTCCTTTCGTACGTCCTGAATCTCCATGTGCATTGCCCCGAGCTACTCCTGAATTTTTTTCACTCCTAATGAAGTATCTTCCCTGGGCGTAGTTTCTAGTTTCATAGCGGCTTCCAAAGCTTTGTCCTATGATTCGAAATTATGGTGACCCATAGGTACGCATAGGTGAGGTAGCAGCATGGAGATGAACCACTCTGTATGCTTTCTATCATCATACTTAAATTCTCCTTCTCTAATAGCTTTCTTTAGGCGTTGATCAACTTCCCACACCGACTCAGTCATTTCTTGCTTAAAATCTTTCACATTTGCTACAATCTGTCAGTAGGACTTAGGCTTTCGGAATTTTTATTTCAGAGCATTCTTAATATCCTAAATAGATGTGCTTCCATTTTGAGATATGTATCGCATATACTAGTCTAGGGCTCTCTCTTCGAAGTAGTATGGGTGGGTGCTGGAACTAGGTTTTTGCACCCTGAGAAAGGGTAGGTAATGCAAGCAGAGCTATGTCCAGATTTATGATGACCAAATCACCTATTATAGAGCCATATCTATAGGTCTCCTTTGCATCCATGTGCGCAAGGTCAACTATACTACGGTGCTCAATAAAACATAACAGAACAGATCCAGATGCTCTAACAACACTTACACAGTATTTTCGCAGCTTAAAACAGATACGCATAATGCAAAAATTACCACAGATTCACATAAATAGTACACATAGACTTAGTTACTCAAAAAAATTTTCTTATTCATCAATCCGTCAATTCCTTCCTACAATACCCAACCTGACCTGCGCACACAGCAACAAGGTATGCACACAGCAGCACTATGGATCTCCGCACACACAGCCAGCACGAGTCCTTTCCCCAAAACCCAAATAGATCTACTAAGTCACAATTCGCATCAAGAACTCATCATATTCTTACCTTACAATTCAAAATGTTCCTCTATTTATAACAATCTAGCCTAATCTTTCCTATGGTCTACAAACCATGTTTTGCGGATTCTAGATCTACCCTTTAACCCATTACAATGCTTTTCCATCCCAAAACCCCTGCGCTTGACTAAATATAATCAAAATTATACAAAATCAGACTAGTTTCGTAGCATGTAGGAGACCCTGTTCCAACAAGTAGATATGGGGAAGCCCAAGATTCTAGCAATGTTGCGTTGGGTGATGACAGGAGTGTTGAAGAATAAGATCTGGGAATTCTCGGTATTGATGGTAGTTCAAGCGGTAGTGGAGAAGAAATTGAGGATGGATTTGAAGGATTGGGCTTCTTGGATGGAGGGGTGACTGAAGAGCATGTTTTCATCAACAAAATTTTCGTGGGAAATGGGAGGACAACGATGAATGCTCAGAAATTTAAGGGGGTTGGAGATAATAGTGTGGGAGATGAGCCTGCCTAGACCCTCAGCCATAAGAATAAATATGAAGGGGGAAAGGGGATCACCTTGGCAGATACCTCTAGAAGGCAAGAAAGGGGTGGAGGGGGAGCCATTGTGTAAAATGAGAAGAGGGGGGAGGAGATCAAGCTCATGATCCATCGAACCCAAGTGGGGCTGAAACCAAGTGCTAGTAACATTTGATGGATGTAATTCCAACTGAGTTTGTCAAAGGCTTTTGAGAGATCAATTTTGAGAAGCATACTTGGAATTTTCTCAGTCTTAAATTAGTGAGTGACCGCATGCATGAGAATAATTCCATTCAGGATTTGTCGTCCTTCCACATAACGAGTTTGCTCCGGGGAGACTAGCAGCAGAAGCAAGGGTTTGAGCCTGTTGGAAATCACTTTGGAGATGAGTTTGTATATGAAATTTCATAACACAATCAGTTTGAACTTGTTGGGAGTGGTAGATTTGTCTTCCTTGGGAATGAGATTGAGAAAGGTGGTGTTGAGTGCAGGGAGAATTCAATGCATACTCTGAGATTCCTCCACCATTTCCTAGGCTTCCATATTAATGTCCTCCCAAAAAAAATGGAATAAATTGGTAGTGAATTCGTCCAGAATAGGTTTTTTCCCAACCTTTGGTTGTGCCATAGCTTGGTCCACCTCCTGCATCTGGAAAAGTCTCAAGAGCATTTGATTGTGTTCTTTCATTATGAGAGTGGGGATGTGCTGAGTGATGTTGTTGATAGCGGGTTACCGATCTACTGAAGGCTCTGTGAGTGTTTCCTTGAAGTAGTTTAGGAGTTCTTTCTCTATGTCAGCATGGCCTTGAAGGTTGACTCCTTGTTCATTTTTTAGGATTGAGATGTGATTAATCATACTTATTTGAATAGTGGAGTGATGGAAGAACTTGGTATTTTTCTCCCCCTCTTTGAGCCAACGAATTTTGGATTTTTTCTTCCAGAGGATCTCTTCCTGCAATCTTTTTTTTTCTAGACGACTCATGAGATACTATTATTGGTGAGACAGTTCCTCCATGTGCCCTTATTTGATGATTGTTTGCTAAAATACCCCCATCTGAGTTTCCAAGTCCCATTGAATTTTGAAAATATTACCAAAAGAAGTTTGGTTCTAGTTCTTTAGACGATTTTTCATAATCTTCAACTTTTGCTGGAATTGGTACATTTTTAAGCCTTCTAGAGGAGTGATATTGCACCACCAATTATTGACCAAATATTTGAAGCCAGTGTGAGAGAACCAAAATTTCTCAAATCGGAAAGGCTTGTTGCTGGTGGTGCCTGGGTGTGTCCATTGCAGTTGAATGGGCCGATGATCTGAGCTTGCAGCAGGAATAATTGTGGAAAATATGCCACCCCCTATAAGAATAGAGGTATATGAGATTAGGAAGTGTTCCAATCACGAAGAAATTTTTTGTGATCCGCCTCTCCTATTGTTCTAGGTATGGAGCCCATTGGGGGTTGGCAAGTTGATCAGCTAATTATGGAGAATGAAATCTTTGAATCTGTGGTTATCAGCATCTAAGTGGAGACGACCCCCTCTTTTTTCATTGAGATTGGTGATCATATTGAAATCGCCTCCAAGGATCCATAGGAGACGGGTTCTCTGGGAATTGAGGGACTCAATGGAGTCCAAGAGGTCAATTTTCAAGGCAATAGATTGGGGGAAATAGACATTGGTGAGATGGCCATGGATGTTGGATCCAATCATATGGAAGGAGGCTTGAATGAAGTTGTGAGTGGCATGAAGATCAGTCAGGGAGAGGATTTGGGGGTTCCAAGAAATGGCTAGGCCTCCAGAGGCTCCCATGGCCATCAATCAGAACAGTATTTCAACCAGGCTACAACCTGGATAAGATCGAGTGAAAGGTGGTACTGGTACGTTTAGTTTCCTGCATTAAGAAAAAAGATGGATTTTCTTGCCGTATTTTTTTATTTATCATTTGGTGCTTTGAGGGGTTATTGATCCCTATGATATTCCATGATGTGATATTCATCATTAAGAATGGTGGGGGAGGACCTTGTAGAACTTGGTCAGCTTAGGATAGCATCCTGATTCAACTATTTGAACACCAATAATAATTAGGCGTTGAATATTTGAGCATCTTCCCCTTTTTCTGGATTCTCTCAAAATTTTAATAGTTTCCTGTGGGAATTGACCTCCTTGAATTCCTAACTGGGTGCTTCCTTTAAGCTTTTGAGCTTTGAGTAGAGCTTCCACTAAGATGTCTATTTGGCGGGCTGGAATGGTGTGATACTCTTTAGTGCTATAGGCTATCTCTAATTCAATCATGTCAACGTATCCAAAGTCTATAGTCTCTGGTTCCTCTTCCATGTAGGTTATCTGGCTAAGCTCCTTGCCTTTATCTTGAACATATTGCTGTGATGGGTTTCCGTGGGTGTCCTCCTCCATATTAGTAGGTTTACCGGTTGGAGGTTCTTGGATCTGTATGGCTGCAGATTTCGTGATCTCCTTTTTCTTATCTTTCTGCTTGATCTCCTGTTGTTTGTCTTTCTTTTTGTAGTTTGGTGCTCTTAATCCCTCATTAGGTTCCAAGGTTGAGGTAGAGGGTTTCAAGGTAGAGGAAGGGTTGGCGTGAGGGGTGTTGAGGGGCGGGGATTCTTTCAGGGTGGAAGAGGGGTCTCCATCCCATGGAGTTTGACTGGCTAAGAGGTCGAAACAATTGCTTGTGGAGGGTTGAGAGGGTTTAGGGGTAGAAGTTAATTTTTTTGCATGTCTCTTACGATTGGATACTTCGGTGAAACCATTAGGATTAGTATTCTCAGGGGCAGGGGTGGATTTCAAGGGTAGGTTGAGGGGGCAGTATCTGAAGAGATGACCATGCTTGTGGAATTTTCGGCAATGGAAGGGAACATGATCATAATATATATATTGGATCCATTCAAAGTCATCGTGATAGAGATTTACCGAATCCGAAAGATATTTATCCAGATACATGTAGATGCATATCCTGGCATAGGCGGTGTATCGGTTATGCTTGGTTTCCTCTGCGATCTTGATGAACGATCTGAGGTAGTTCTTGATTTCTTGGAGGGATAACTCATCCCAGTATTCTTGGGGAAGGGAGTAGAGCCTGATCCATACCAGCACCCAGTTGAAGTCTTGTTTATTGGGGTTGAAACATTCAATCCAGTTTCTTAATAAGATGCTAGCCGCATTAACGAAATAGGGACCTCCGTCCATAATCCAGTTTTTGTCCTCTATGCAGGTGAAGATGATGTGGAAGAAGCCTTTGGGACCTACCTGGACTGTGACTTGAACTTTGGGCTTCCACTTGGAGTTTATCCATCCGTAGAGGGCTTTCTGAATTGACCAGAAGTCGATAAAATTCCTAATGAGGGCTTAATATTGCATGAACTAGATTCTTTCGTTGATCTGCTCAGCAAGAAAATGGATCTCAGGTCTTTTGGTCGCTATAGGGATGCAAGTCGAAGAAGCCACTTTGTTTTATCCTTGGATGTCTTTTTCTTCTTCCGTTTGTGCTTCAGGGATTACAATAGGTTCAGAATTTCTTGTCGAATCATTGAGGGATGGATCAGGACGCCCGACGTCACTGTCTGTGGCAGATCTGCCATTTGGGGGGGTAGTGCCTCCCCCCCCCCCCCCCAAGTACCATCATTCCACTAGGTATTCTATGTGTAGGTGAGTGCAAATTCTACAAAACAGAGGAGAAGGGTCAGGAGCTTTGTCGGCGCCCATAGCAGGGGCAAAGGAAACCCTAAGTTTCCATGATCTAGCTCAACTCATCCTCCGACCGTGCTCTCTGCAATTTTTTTCCTCTTAGGGGAGTGCTATGTTCAATCCCTTGTGTTTATTAATCTCTTGAGTTTAAAATATTAATTCTTAGGGTTTATTAATCTCTTGTGTTTTTAATATTGATCCGTTGGTCTTATTGATTCCTTAGGTTTTTGATATTTATCCTTGGGTTCACCAATTCCTTTGGTTTATAATATTAAACCCTTAGGTTTACTTGTTGTTTTGGTTTATAGTATTAATAGCCACTTGGGTTTATTAATCTCTTGATTTTAAAATATTAATTCTTAGGATTTATTAATTTCTTAGGTTTTTTAGTTTAAAATATTAATTCTTAGGGTTTATTAATCTCTATTGTTTTTAATATTGATCCCTTGGCCTTATTGACCCCATAGGTTTTAAATATTTATCCCTTGGGTTCATAGATTCCTCTGGTTTATAATTTTAAACCCTTATTCGTTCCTTTGGTTTATAATGTTAATAATATCCCTTGGGTTTATTAATATCTTAAGTTTGAAATATTGATTTTGATGGTTTATTAATTTATTAGGATTTTTAGTTTAAAATATTAATTCTTAGGGTTTATTAATCTCTTGTGTTTTTAATATTGATTCCTTGGCCTTATTGATCCCTTAGGTTTTTAATATTTATCCTTTAGGTTCACCAATTCCTTTGGTTTATAATATTTAAACCTTGGGTTTATTAGTTCTTTTTGTTTGTATTATTAATAATCTATTGAGTTTAAAATATTAATTCTTAGGGTTTATTAATCTTAGTTTTTTGGGTTTTAAATATTATTTCTTATGGTTTATTAATCTCTTGAGTTTAAAATATTAATTCTTAGGATTTATTAATTTCTTAGGCTTCTCAATTTTAAATATTAATTCTTAGGGTTTTTTTAATCTTTTGAGTTTAAAATAATATTTATTCTTAGGGTTTTTAATTTCTTGGTTTATAATATTAATATTTATCCACTGTTTCACCAATTCCTTGAGTTTATTAATTATTCTAGTTTAAAATATTAATAATCCCTTGGGATATTGGTAATATATATGTATATATTTATTATAAATAATAATGAAATATTATTATTATGTTATTTTTGAATTATATTATAATTTGAAAACTATTAATATATTGAAAAACTTTAATAATAATATATTATTATATATATATATATTTTTTTTTCTCAGTAAAATTAATCTATTTCTATTGAGTAAAATATAGTACAATCAAGAGAGACAAGAAACCGGCCGACCGGAAATGATGAAACTATCAACCTCGGTCCCGGAGAAGGAAAGAACCAAACACGGAGCTACAGCAAGTGACTAGAGAGCAGAAGACAGACTCTTACCCCACATGGGCAGAAGTCTCAACACGATGTTTTTTCCCTTTCTTTTTATTGACTTTTATCTAGCCATCCTGGGGAGTGTGAGCTAAAACAAGTTGAAGACTGGGATTTTCCAACATGGGGATCTCCTTATCTGATTCAGAAGAGGAGGCCTCATGGACGCGTTTCTGAGTAATTGCTGTGACAGTGGTGTGCGCAGGAGTATCAGTGGATGGATCCATCGTCTGAGTCGCCTGGTCCGGCTCTACATCTCTCCCCTCATCATCCGAGCTTGAAGAATCATAGCTAACTTCTGGCGGCGGAGAACAAGGGGCCCAATGCTTGGGTTTGGCCTTGGCAATTTTGGCCTTTTTCGTTTTGGCAGTGAGCGATGGGCAAGAATTCTGCAGGTGCCCTGTTAGGTGATAGTGGCAGCAGCGGAAGGCAGTGTTCTCGTAATCCAGCATCTGAGTCCAAACAAAGTCATTGGTCTTGAGATTAATTTGATCTGGCAGTCCCTTGCTTAGATCTAGCTCCACACATATTCTGGCATATGTGTAGAGCCCTTGATGTTCCCGCCAGGAATATACCATTAGAAAGTGGCCCAAGGTGTTGCCTATGCTCCTGTAGACTGCTAAATGCCACAGGTGAGCTGGTAGGTTTGGAAGTCTGATCCAGACAGGCGTTTTGGTGATGACTGCAGTTGCTGGGTCAAAATCAGGGAACCAGGGAGTTAAGAAGAGTCCAGCTGTACCCATAAACCAAGGACCTTCTTCTATGGCCTGTTCATAGTGCTTAGGATTGTCGAACAGAACTATAAAATATCCTTTTGAGCAGAAGCTGACCTTGCAATGATGAGTCCAGTTGTCATGGATCCAGTCATAGAGGACCTTAGAGCATGGCCAAAGCCCATTGAATCTACAAATGATGGCCCTTTCAGCAAATTTTTGAAGGTCATCTACGAGGCCAGGGTAGGAGACCTCAACAGAGGGAACATCCTCTAACTTGTCAACCAGGAAAGGCTTGGGTTTGGGAGCCTCCTGGAAAATGGGAAACTCAGAGTGGACTGCGGCTTTGTAGGAGAAGGGAGGAGTAGAAGAAGATTGTCCTGCAACGCCACCTCTCAAACGAAGGGAAAAACTAAAGAGCTATTGTTTTTAATGTTGTAAGAAGAGAGGGGAAGAGGATCATTGAGTTGTTTACCTTGAAATAGAAGTCTCTGAAGGGCAGAAGGAATCCCTAATCGGCATTCCAGGTTCACCTTGAGATTCTGCACCAGATCAAAAGAGTGGACCCATTGCAAAATGGTCTTGCCTGAGAGCTGTACGATTTGAATCTGAAAGGGGGCAGAGAAAGTTTCAAAAGCGTTCTGGATTAACACAGTGCCGGAATCTTTTGGGTCTCCGATTTCCTGACGAGTCAGAAGCAGTGGGGGAGGAAAAAGCTTCCTCAGATGGAAGCTATCGCTCCAGCCCACATCCGCAGCAAATGATGGGGCTGTCGAGTTGTAAAAGGGCCGAAAGATCATTTGCATCAGACAAACCCCTGCCTCGCTTCCTATTTGGAGAAAATTGAGAGAGGCCAACTTTTGGAGTGCGTCCAGGGTCTCTGTTGCGGGAAGGAAGTCTGGGCAGCAAAGGGCGTTTTTACTAGAGTGGACAGCCTCGTTTCTCTGCATCAAAAAACCCAGTGTGAGGGGATCTCCCCCAGTCCAGAACTAGAGTTCGCCAAAAAGGCAGTAGGGGTAAGCGGCATGAGCCCCCTCCTGGTCTGCATATTCTTTTTCAACCGGGTAGTTGTTTGCTGTAATTTCTGACCATTTCCTGCAGAAAGCCTCCGCGAAGAGGCAGGGAGAAGGCAGCTCGCATCGGGATCCAAAGGACGCTACCTTCAGGCGTGTATTCGAAGTGTTGAAGACCCCAAAAGTACTGCTAGCTACAGTGCGATCGCCTTTGAAGGAGGAGGCGGCAGGGCCAGGAAGAGCAGGCACGGGGACTGTGTTTTCGATGAAAGTGGCGGCAGAGCCAGGCGAAACCCTAGCGGCATCCATCTCCAGCACTTTTTTTTATATATTTTATTATTAAATAATATAATATTTATTATATATATTAGGTTAATATATAGTAGGCATATAGTTAATATTATTAATATATTATAAGTAAATATATAAAATATATTGGTAATTATATTCATAAATATATAATATTTATTTTTGTAAAATATATGTGGTTGGTGGTGGATATAGGCTTATTATCGTATATCAACCACATTGGTAAATATGATTATGCTAATAATAACATGTATCAAAATCAGTGAATAAACTTTTATTCTCAAAAAAGCTATAACTCCACCTCAAAGCTATAACTCCACCTCAATTTTATTCTCTGATTTGGTAGTGTACTAGATCAAATATTTAGTAATATCCAGAACATCTGATAGATATGAATCAAACATTGACTCGTATTTTTTATATTTTCAATCCAAAATAGTTTGTAATGTGGGAATCATTCGCATATCATCTCTGATGGAGGTTTCCTATGTTCTCCAAGAGAAGCTCAACCAAAGTCTGTTGAATTTCAATAATGAATGTCGGGATTGCTTTCTATTTCTCACACGGCTTCTTTGAAGTATAAATCTCAGCTATATCTATGATGGAGAGTCAACTAAAGTCGAGATTGCTTTCTATTTCTCACACGGCTTCTTTGAAGTATAAATCTTAGCTATATCTACGATGGAGAGTCAACTAAAGTCGAGATTTCACATGAATTATTTCAATTATTTTCAAAACCCAACTTTGTGTTTCATTGCTAAAATAAGTGTGTTTCTATAATGGCGGATCAACCAGAGTCACGCTTTCATATGTAAGTCTTTAATTGTTATTATTTATTTATTTTTAATTTTAATTTTTTTTTTCAGAAAGAAAAAAATGTTGTCTATTATATAGTAAACAGTGCATTTTCAACATCTATTCCCAGTCTTGGTATTTACTCCACATAGTGGATATATACATGTTCAACATATACTTCCTTCTATCCATAGACAGAAAGAAAAAACTCAAAATCACTGGCAGAATTCAATCTGGTCCAGAGACCATCATGGATATCAAAATGTGTTGTCGGAGGTTCATATACAAAACAGGCATAAACAAAATCATCGAACAATCGTTTCAAATGCATGTTCGACCACATTGACATTTGGATATTTAAAAGACATGAACATAAATCATTGTTGAGTCTGTGGGATGTAAACCCCGACTCTTCAATCATTCATGTTCAAGCATAGGAGTTGTACAGGCTCAATTGATGTTGCCACAACTTCAAGTGAATATTTTTATATCTCTAGTGATATATCTCATACCAGCTCGCTTACAGATGAAAACATGTTGATGAGGTTTAGGCTCAATTTATCTGGCTCGTTTTTAGTTAGCCTATAAACCAATAGTGAATTTTCATGGAATGGGGACATCATAAGTTCTACATGGATTTCCATCTCTATAATGAGAAACCTAAAAATTGCCAAAATTTAGACTAATTCCCCTTTTAGATAGCCCATCAACCCTGGTATTATTTTCTTTGTAGATGTGTGTCAGAGGTGGTTCCTTCATCTTAATCCACAATTTCTTGGTTCTCATATACCATCCCTGACAACTCGGAGAGGAGAAGATTTATTTCCCAGATATAGCTTCAATGATGATTTTAGAATCGCCATAGATATGAACCTCACTCAGCCCCAAGTTGTATGTCGCCATCAAATCACTCCATAAGGCCATCAACTCTGCCTTATTATTGGTTCCTCTTCCTCCATTCTAGCATATGATAATTCTTTCAACTTGAGAAATTTTGATCCAAGCCCCATAGCCTATCAATCCATCCAGACATGCCCCATCAAAAAATATCGCCAGGAGAGAGATGGGATGAGGTCAGATACGACGAGATAAATCAGAAATTTTGGTCATAGTAGGTACCCGACCATTAATCTAATTCATAATAGCAACATGAATTTGGGAGATGGATATTGCCTTACCTTCAAAGACATACCTGTTACTAGCCAACCATGCTTCCCATATGAGGAAAAAAGGCAGCGATTGGAATTTTCCTGGGATCTTGCCCCATTTGTGAAAAGTGTCCATGAATTCTGTCGCTGCCCACGTAGGATCCAATAGATAAAAGTTGAATAGCTTCCATATTTGAAGTACAAAGGGGCAAGAGAAAAATAGGTGGTTCACCATTTCATCATGGATATGGAAGAGGGCACATCGACCCGGCCCAGAGAGCCCCATTTTAATGAGAAAATCCCACGTTAGTATTTTCTGCCACCATACTAACCATCTGAATAGAATAATCTTGGTGGGAATTTGCCTGTGCCAAAAGTTCCAAAAATATGAAAGAGTATTATCATGCAGTAAATGAAGGGAAATGTAGGAATATATGTCCTTAACCACCAACAAATCCCCCTTCATGGCTCCCTCCCATGTGATCTTGTCACCATTGACCATCAAACACAACCCAGCCGCCTACATTTTACCAACGAAAATGTTCCAGTCGGTCACATCCACACCCTGGAGGCTGATTTGGCTGTCATTCTTCCATATGGGTGCCCCATGTGCCCAGTAATATATTATTTGTGACAGATAAATGATGCCCCAATGAGCAAGCCTATAGGTAATATGTTGCTTCATGAGTGGAGCCCTAGCCACCTCGAAATTTTTGTCACAGCATAATAAAATTCTCTAACCATTCCCAAACCTCCACGAAAGCCTATCCGCAAATAGTGGCATAATTCTCCTGAAGCCTTGCCAAATAACAGAGATTTCTCTTGAAAAGGATAATTGGTCACAATATATTTTGTGTAAAGGATCCCCCGATAAATATTTACAGTTAATAATATCAGACCAAATTCTATGTCCATTGATGGCCCTCCATATGGATTTGATGAGAAGAGGAGAATTGAAAGTCTTGGTATTTAAAATTCCCCATCCCCCATGTTTTTTAGGAATATTTAAATTTTCAAGCATACATAAGTGATACCTTTTCCCCATAGAAGCGCCTACCCATAAGAACTAAGATATTATTTCGTTGATTTGGTGTAAAGTTTGTTCAGGAATAAAGAAGGGATGTCCCCAGTATATAATAAATTGGGAGAGGACCGCTTGAATCATAATGAATCTACCTCCCAAGGTCATCCACCTATGAGTCCACTTAGTGATTTTGAATTTGAAATTCTCCACCAGCCACTTCCAAACCATCACTTGTATCGACATGGTTTTATTCTGTATCCCAGATATAGTAAACCCTCTTTTTCATGCTTTATCTGGATTCCAATAAACCTAGCTATGAAATTTATCTCACCAGCATCGCCATATTCATATAGAAGGAAATGCTTCTCCTTGTTGATGCAGAGCCTAGAGGCCGTGCCAAAGCGATTAAGCATATAGTGTATGTAAAACCAGTGGTTCCTGATGATCCAACCAAATATGAGAAGATCGTCAACAAAAAGGGAGTGAGTAATACTTACAGTGGGCGAGAAGGAGAAGCCATATATAAATCCCACCCATTTAGCCATTTTCATGATATTGCTAAACCCGTCCATGATGAGGATGAAGATGAGAGGGGATAAGACGTATCCCTATCTTAATCCTTATCCAGCCCCAAATAATTTTTTCGGCATTCCATTTATAATCATGGCATATCTTACAGTCGTTATACAGGCCATGATCTATCTAATGCACCCCATAGTTAGCCCAATATTCATTAATAAAAGTCGAATTAAGGACCAATCCAATCTTTCATAAGCTTTGAGAAGATTTGTCTTCATAATGAGGGCCTCCTTCTTCCCTGCGTGCATAGAGTGCATTGCCTCCTATGCAATAGCAATGGCATCGTGAATAGATTGACCCTTCAGGAACCCATATTGCTCAATAGAAATTCTCTTTGATAATGTCTCCCTGATCCTATTAGCAATGATTTTTGATGATATTTTATATATAATTTTGCATAATTATATAGGTCTGAATTCCGAGAAATCCTTGGGATCA
Organism: Pinus albicaulis; assembly: GCA_034641835.2. Lineage (NCBI taxonomy): Eukaryota > Viridiplantae > Streptophyta > Pinopsida > Pinales > Pinaceae > Pinus > Pinus albicaulis. The sequence goes on along the minus strand of CM076579.1, from coordinate 941,380,335 downwards.
TATGATTTAGGAATAATTTCCAAGAACATGGAACTCATGTTTGCGGTAATGTGTCCCATAATCTGGGTTTTTTCCACCACAGTTTTAATATCCTCAGCCATCAATTCAAAGAAATGGATGTAAAATTCAGCTGACCAACCAACCGAACCCAGACATTTATCATGGGAAAAAGATTTTAAAATTTTCTCCACTTCCTCCTTAGTAACTTTTGAGTTCAAACCCTGGATTGCATCAGCATCAAACATTCTTGGAATATGTTCAAGTACCCAAGTCTGACAGCAATGATCAATGGTCTGGTCCACTTGGTAAAAGGCCAAGAAATGTGTGAAGGACTCCTCCTAAATATTAGCTGTAGAGATGGCCCTACTCCCATCAACCCTTTGAATGTGCTAAATGGTGTTTTTTTTTTTTCTTTCATTAGCGCTTTTATGGAAAAAAAATTTGTTTAAGTCTCCCTCCTTTAGTCATTGAATTCCTCTCTTTAGCTTCTATGTGAGTTCCTCTATATTTAATATTTCCATCTTTCTTTTGTGTAGCTTTTCTATCCAGTTGTATACCTCTTGGTCAGGAGGCTTGAGCACCAAATCATCATGTAAACTATTGATTTTGATCGATAATTCTTTTAATTCAGCCCGAAGTAACTCCTTTTTCTTGATTTCCCACTCCTTAGTAATGATTTTGAGGCTTTGGAGTTTTTCAAATAATCTTTCCCACCCATATAAACCCTCATAAGGAATGTTATTACTCCAGAAATCCTGCACCATATGATTATATGCAGGATCGTCCAACCATGCATGGTTTAATTTGAAAGGCACCCCAGACCTCATTCCCTCTGAGCACCAAGAAAGGATAATAGCCATATGGTCCGACAAGTCCGACACCATAACCTGAGGCTTCAATTGTCCCAATAAGCCAAACAGAGCCTCACCCACCATAGCCCTATCAAGCCTCTTCCTGATATAATCACCATCTCTTCGATTTTTCCAAGTTGGTACAAGAGGAAAGGGTCAGATATCTTTAAGATGAAATTTATCAAATATTCGACCAATGTTGTTAGCTAGTGGGTCAAGTCTGGTTTTGTACCCACAAGATTCATCTGCATGTAGGGTTGAATTGAAATCACTGATAACTTTAAGGTTATCGATTATTAAAATTCCAGAATTTTGCAACTGAGCCTAGAAAGAGGGTCAGTTTTGATAGGGCACATACAAATTAATAATGTTGAAAATTCTTGGAATTCCCCGTACACCACCAGATAGAACAATGCCGCCAAAAAATATGTATGTCTGGAATTTTGCATATGATGGATCCCATATAGCAAGTAATCCTCCGACACGACCAACCGCGTCAACGGCAGCTGCATGCTATCCCGGCCTTATAGATAATAATGCACTGATGGTCTTCGATCTATTACACAAAGTCTCCTGAAAAAGAGCAATAAATGGATTTGCTTCATTTAGAAATTCTTTAAGGCGTAATTGTTTGGAGGATTCGGCCATACCCCTCAAGTTCAAATATAGGATGGAGGTCATTTTGAAACCTCGGGAGGGTTTCTTGCTCCAAGCTCCCTAAGATCATAAATCGTAGAGATGGGTACGTCCATTAACTCATGGAATTGATCTTGAAATAAAGACTTGGTTTTGAGTCTACCCCGGAAATGACGAGACCTAGATTTCGAGGTTTTATGCACAGTGATGTTGCTCCAAGAAATTGATATATGACAATGGCGGTTTCCTGTGGGGCCCTATCAAAAACAGTTAAGGCAGGAAGGTCAAGGTTCAGACTATCGAGGAGGGAATCGATATCACTACCCACAGTGTTCCTGGGCAAATCTGGTATATCCAGAGGTTCATTATGCTAAGGAGAATGTGGAGAAGCCCATTAAAGAGGGGGCATAGAGGGTGATACAGGAAGTGGAGTGGTGAGGGTGATAGATTTTGGGGGGCCATCAGAGGAGTCATAAACGAAGGAATATTTCTTATCATGCACCCCCTCCTTATGATTAATACTGGTGTTACCCTCAGCTAGGTTTTGTTTTGCACAGAGCTTAAGGTCACCAGAAGGTGCAACGTCAGTGATGGGGGGAGAGGATTTATCACTAAGAGCACTAGTCGAAGCATAAATATCATTATCAAAATACTGCAGAAGAGACTTACCTAATGGGAGGCCATCATGAGATCCTGGAGCTGACTTGTCCTTCCACGAGCGATCCATACTCTTCTTACCATGGGGAGAATTTCTGAGCCTCTGTGGGAAACTTCCCTTCAAATCCCCAGTGTGGTGACATATTAAACACTTGAATGGTATGCCCCAATAATCAACCCTTTGCCTGTGCCACCTTTGTCCCCAGACCAAATCAACATCCCTAGGCAGACTCCTAGAAAAACTAACTTCAACCAAGATCCATGTGACTCATTTATCATTGGAGCCAAGAATGTGGGGGTCGATATATTTTGTACACCCTATTGAGTTACCAATGGCTCTTAAAACCTTCAAAGTCCAGAATTCGAGAGGGAGGCCGGGCAGCTTAACCCAAAAAAACTTATTTTTAGGAGCCTCCATAACAAGGTTAATGCCAAGATACCAGGGTAATACTTGCATGAAGATCTTACCTTGTACCCATGTCTTCTGGAGAATATTCTCCACATTCTTTTCATGCATAAAATGAATGCTAAACCAGTTTTTTAGCAGCAAGATCACCTTGGGGGAGTATCCCATGATGGGATTCCAGAACTTCTTCACCCAGTCCACCATATCCACTTCACCACCATCAACAAACATCCAACGTAAAATTAACACCCTCTTCTGAAGACTGACCACCCTCCCCCACAAATCATCATACTCCAGTGTCACTTCGTTGGCTTTCATGGCCAGTTTGTATAAGGCGTTTTTTCCACGGTCATGACGTTGATATGCACCCTTATTACCTGCTCGCAAATTACCCTCAGCATGACTATCTTTCAGAACCTCGACGAAACCTGGAGGCTTGACAATGGAATGGGAAATAAATTGCGCATCCACATCCAAGTCCACTAGGTGTCGTTTCTCTGCAACAACGGTGGTAGCGATCAAATCTTCATGAGCGGAAGTGTCAGATGACAAAATGTCATTAAACTCAACCATATGTATTCAACTAGTTGTTGTCATAACTCGGAGAGAAAATTTGTGTGGTGACAAGATTAGGCATACAACAGATCACAACAAGATGAAATTGTATCGAGAAGGCATGATGTGGATTATAAATGGCATGTTAGGACAACATAAAGAATGTTCGAGTCACATACTAGGGATTCCAACCATACACATCAACTGAGAGATAGATTGTGAGCCCACCAACCCAATTGATATTGAAAAGAGTGGAATTTGGGCTTCAAATCAGGATATGTCAGATTTCTTTATACATCCATAAATAGGGGTCGTCACCCACATAATACACAACTTGGATAACCCAAATCTAGGCTAATTGGAACCTTGAAGTGCACAGATTGTCAGAAACTCCCAGTTGTTCTGCAGTCCTTAGACCATCGTAATTTAAAAAGTGTTGACACTGATAGGATATTTTCAGTAAACTAATCACAGCCAAAATCGAGCGGGAAGTGAGGTTAGTCGAGACCATTTACTGGCGACCGTTGGAGGGCCAAATAAAAGGTCGTGCAATTGTCACGCTGGAAAAACCAGTCAGCACCTTACTGAATATCTATCATAAATGAAAGTAGCAGCAACAATAACACCTAGGACAACGCCACCATCTGGAACATAACTGTATTCCAAAATCTTTGCAAGGTCTAGATATGATGAAGGAGTTAATCCACTTTCTCCATAAATAATACCATTTTGACTGCTGCTGAGAGGATATGGACTCTGAATCTGTGGATAGCTCCTGTGGGGGGAGTCTACTCCCGTGGTTTAGAATTTGGGTTATAGATTGATTTTATCATGGCATATAAAATGATAATGGCAATAACAAATAACCATATAATCATAATCACTCCATTCAACTCAGAGGACATATCCTCGCCCCTATGATAGCAATGTCAATATTTCTTATCCTTTCCGGTGATATAGACCTTGATGAAGTTAAACATGCCATCTTAACACATAGTTATGAGCTCCCATAAATGCCAAGGTTTAATCCCTCATTGCATCCATCGAGTTGCAGTATATTCCATAAGAACTTGGTATCTCCATCCAAAATGTTGGCTATACTATATGCATCATAACCATCATAAACTGCATATCTCTTCTTTCTCAAACTAGGGAGCTAATAAGGCAACTTTGATTTGTCAACTGCATTTCATTTTGGAATAGAGTTGAGCGAAATCACTTACCAGGTGGGGAAAACTGTTACTGAGCAGACCTAGATTTTGGCCTTGACATTCTCAATGGAATCGTTGCTCTCCTCTTCATTACTAATATAACGAATACAATAGTATCTGCTAAATAATGTCGCCATCGGCTTCTTATTCCTTGTGCTTATTGTTTCAAGGTTTTCATATATGAACAAAAATCACCAGCATGCTTAGCAGTTCGGCTCAAACTACAACTTTAAAACATATAAATGTACACAGATTAGTAAATATTCATGACATTAATGTGAATAAGTTTCAATTTATTTATTTATTTATTTATTTTAAACATAAAGACATTGTTCTTTTCATTTATAAAAAGATAGTATCAAGTTTGAATTGTTACATCACCGTTCTAGTGAGATTATACAGCATATTTGTCATTCTCCTATCTCTTGTTATCTGTGGCTAACAATTTTTCAATAAACAAAAGCATTGTTCCTACATTAACTTTAATATTTATAGTAATTAATAGTAATTAAGTTGTCTAGTTCTGCATTTCTTCTGAGCTTTGGCATCCAAACATATTTTTCATGTCATTTATATTTTTTCAAAAATCATAAAAATTAATTAAAATTTACAATTACATTTAAAAGAATATATAAATTATAATTTAGATTTACCTTATTTTAGTATCATATGTCTAAAAAATTAAAATTCATTTTATGGTTAAAATATTTTATATGTATTTTATTTTAATTTAATTTTATAATTTTTTTTATTTAATTGGAAAATAAAAAAGACCACTTTTTTTTAAAATAAATATCAATCAATAATTGAGACTACTATTATAAATATTCCATAAATATTGAGTATAAATTAATTCTTCCATCTACTTATTAATTATTGATAAAATTAGAATTATAAAAACCCTATTCCAAAACCAACCCACTTATCAACATAAAATGTAAATATCCATTTATTTTTAAAAAAATTCAATCCAATCAAATTGTTTACTAGAGTTTATTAAAAATTATTGTTAGCTTATTCAATTGTTGAACAACTTTGAAAGTTTTGATATGACAATGTGGTTCTTTTAATAAGAAAACACTTTGTAGAATTTAAATATAAAATTTTTGTTATGACATTAATATATATTTTTTTATGGTTAGGGTTTTTTAAATGGAATTATTTGATTATTATGAGATTGTTTTTCTTTTTATTAATTATATTTTTTTTTTTTGTGTAAGCTCTCTATTGAAATTATATTTTATCCAAGTAACAAATAGAAAAACACATGTTTGGTTGTTGGTTTGGGATTGCATATATTAGATTAATATTATGGGAGCATTTCTTTTGTCGATATAATCAAGTTTTCATAGCTAACATAATAAAGTAAAACCATAAGTTTGAACATTCATGCCTTTTTATTGCCTAGCCTATAATTCAAATTATATTGACTAATGAATTTATTATTCATGTAAATAAAAACAAAAAAGTGAATCCTTAACACGATTTAATAGGGTGAGTCCACTTGTGCTACCATTGGATGATCTTCTTCTTCTTCATAGTAACAAAATTCTAGATGGATATCTTGTTTGTGAGCTAGATGACCATATGGTCTAGGTTTTTTTTTCTCACTTGGAGTTAGAGAGCATCTATCCATAGCAATTTTTGGTGTTGAGCCTCACTTTTTTCCACTAGCATTCTTCCCAAGATCATTTTCTCTTGCAAATATAGCTACATTATCTAAATATATTGTATTTCCCTTTGCTAGTTCAAGTGTTAGAGATCCATTGATCCACATTCCCTTTTATTTCTTCATCTTGAATGAATTGTCTGGGTTCTCCTTTTCTTCTTTCCTTGAAAACTCATTTCATTTCTAGATGTTAGAGGTTATGAGTTCTCAAAATTTATCTAAACATAGGTTCAGGGGTGTCCTATTCAACCAAGCTTAGTTATACTAAACTATCCTCCACCATGTTTAGGCTTTATTGGAGAAATAGTTGCGACAAAAGAATGGAGTTAAGGTAAAAGGGGGACAAGAGGTAGGGAAGAGATAAGAGGGGTGATAGGTTATTGAAAATGAGGAAGAGAGGTTGATAGGATAGGTCACGTTAAAAACAAAAAGGAGAGGTGAAATACATGAGAGGATACCCTTACAATAGAAACTCTTAATAAAAGCCATGGAATCTATAGAGTTAATTTAAACAAGAAAGAGCTTTGCTAATCTAGAGAAACGAAGAACACAGAACACCAATAAGGAACCAAATTCTGAAGAGAGATAATAAAGGGGAGGACCTAGGATGTAAGTTAGCTCTCCTAATCATAACATTTCGGAGAAACCAAGAAAAGAAATTTAGTACATAAAAAAATAGAGATCCAAAGAGAAATTCTTACCCTATTTAGAGAGAGTAGTGAACTCAAAATTGGAAGAGCGAGTGGTATTTCATGCTATATGAATCATTCTCCAAGTTGATCTTTATGATGGGAAATATAGGAGATAAAGGACACACTAAATGGTCATCTACATGGGAGGGAAACATCCTTCATAATAAAGAGGAGTTCGATACCACCTTCTATAAACTCAAATTTTGATGCATGCACTATGTACTATTACCAACTTCCAACTATCCATATTGAGGAGGGTGGAGAGATGGTGGATGGGTAGTGAGAAACCCCTCCAAGGAACAATAACCTTCGTGTGCAATGTTAGAATGATTTTCTTTTAGAGGGTTATGGATATCATGGCACCATTTCATATATAGTGGGATAAGCTCACAATTTCTCTTTCATTATGAATATAGATAACCGATTTGTTTCTATATCTTCATATATGAAGCATAATTATGATAAGAATATAGGAGAGAAGGTTTTTGAATTTACACAACCAATTTTCAAGTACCAGTTAGTAAATATTTTGGAGGGTGTTGATCCTTGCTATTATTTTGAGAATTTTGATAAATAGATGAGAATCACCTTAGTAATTATTATGGATTACAACTAAGGATTGAAAATTCTAAGATGTAGACATTTTCATAGTTATTACATCCAGTTCCAAGAGCTTTCACATAGAGATGAATTATATTTCCATTGTGGTCACTAAAAGATCCACCAAACTGGCTTGACTAGGGTTTCCCTTAGAGGCCCCATTGAATTTCAGCTTAATAAATTGGATTGGTAGAGGTTCGCAATAAAGAGGAGATGAATCAAATGTTGTGATAGGGGATGATAAAATGGGAGGAGTGGGAAATATCAAGAGAGTGCATGATTTCAGATTTTAGCTTATTTCCCTTCCAATCATGGTTAGACTAGGGAGGAGTAAATATTGCTTCTTTAATATTGCTTCTGATTTCGTTCTAAGCCATAATTATTATTTGGGATATATTTTTGAAAAAGCGGTGTCGATTTATTTCCTTAATTTCACAACTAAGAAAACAAGGGAAATTTTCCTTCCTTTATTGATTGTGGGATGAGTGAAGGCTAATATTTTCCATGTTTCTATAGAATCGTTAAGGCTTTCCCTTTTCTTGCCCAATTTCTAAATAACATATCCCCTTTATCCTAGAGTTCCAAAGCATAAGGATAGGAGTTGAGAACTTGTTTCTTCTTATTGAAGGAAAATATAGCATATTGAGGGGTCCTAAAAGCCTCTTCACTGATTTTTGACTGGTTCAAGTTTTTTCCATTACTTATTATTGAAAGGACAAGAGATACTTTTGGCCACATTTTTTTCTTCCTTATTCTGATCCAAACATATGATGTGGGTTGATTGGGGATTTTCTTGTCCAGTTAAATTATTGTATCCCCGTCTTAATTTAATATCCTTCTCTTGGTTAATGATTTTATTTTTACTCAATTCATTCCAAAACAACTCCCAATGAAATCCTTCTAGGATTGACTCCCCTTAATTGATTTTTCTCTAGGATCTCCATTTTGGTTATTTAATTGTGCTACCAAATATTGACTAAGCCTTGTTTCTCTTGATCTATTATTTGGTATTTGTAAGGTTGAATATTAATTCTATCTTGTATCTTGGGTATTTTTTTCCATGGATCCTCCTAGAAAAATGCAGTTTTTTTATTTTGAATTTACCAATAGCAATGATCTTGGGTTAGGTGCCTACTCTACCTAGTAGGATTCCATATATGTGACAATGCTATTGATCCATCCATCCATTCCTTTTCACTAATGTTTTTGAGATATTTCAGCCACCATATTCTACTCTAATGGTTCTTTTGGTCTTAAAGCCTCCTTGACCAAGTTTTACACTCTAAAATTGTGCTTAGGGTCTTTAGATCATGAATCCTTATACCTCCCTACTCAAGGGTACGTATTTTATTCTAAGATACTAAGACACATTTCTTTTTTTTTCTCTTTCGGCTCCTCCCTAGTCGAAGGAGCAGTGAATATTTCTAACTTTCCTAAGTAGGTGTTTTGGGATTGTAAGAGCTAGGAACAAGTAGAGAGACATTGCTTAAATAATAATCTTTAGGGGGTAAGTTGGCTTGTGATGTTAAGAGAACTAAAATTCCATATTCTATTTTTTGTTTTGGTTTGGTAAGAGGGTTCTCCCATGAGGTATGATGGAAAGCATTATCAACAAGTGGGTCCCCTAGATATTTGTATGGAAGGAATCTCTTTTGAAAGGATAAAATTATAAAAATCCTAATTTTATAGAAAGAGGAATATTTAAAAGGAAAATGGATGGCATACTTTCATTGATGCTAGTTCTTAAAGCCACCATGATATCCCCTAAAACTTATTTGATTACTTCAACTGCTCTTGTTATTGGAGTTCCCATTATAATATTGTTGTCACCATATTTCTAATGGGTAGTGGTCAATATTCACCATTAAACTTAATTCCTTTTATTTTATTAGAGGCCAAAACTAGTTTTATTGTTATACTTCATATTTTTCCATGCATACAAAAGGAAATGGTGAAAGAGGATCACCTTTTCTGATTCCTTGTGAAGGGGAGAAGGTAGAAGAGGGTGGTCCATTGAAAAGGATAGAGAATAATTATTTGGAATTTAAATGAGGATCCATGTAATATACTTCTTTGACAATCTAAATTCAAGGAGGATATGGAAGACAAATTTCTAGTTAAGCTTGTCAAAGTATTTGGACATGTCGATCTTGATAAGAATTTAAGGTTATTTGGAAGTTTTCAAAGAATGGATTAATTAATTGGCTAGAATAATGCTATCAATAACTTTTTTGCCTTTACATAGCTTAATTTCTCTAAGGGAATGCGTAGTGGGAGTAGAAGTTTAAGGAAATTGATAATAATCTTAGTGATAAGTTTAAGGTAACATTGAAGAGAGATATGGGGAAACACGTGCTAGGATATTCAACGTTATGCTCTTTTAGGAAAAAATTTAAGAAGCACGTCATTAAGAGTAGGGATTATCGATGGTATTTTGTGAGACTCCTTAAAAAATCCCAGGACCTCATTAATTGACTAGAATTATTGAAATAAATTAGCAGTGAAGAAATCTTGATTAGAGGATTTACCTTTTATCATTTCCATAACCACTTGGTTGACTTCTTGAAGATTGAATTCTTGAAAACTGATATCCCTTAGTAATGGAATATTATGCTTTGAGGTAATGAGGGAGGAGACTTTCCTAATGATATTTTATATACTAAGTCTTCTATACCTTTGAGGTTCATTGAGGAAGGTTTGGTAGAATTTGGTTACTTCCTTCTCACTACCTACATGTGATTTTAGCCTTTCTCCTTGGATGTTTTTTAGGATTGAAATTATATTATGGCGCTTGTATTGAATCAATTATATATGGAAAAATTTCTCCATTTTCCCCTTATTTCATCCATTGCACTATTCATTTTCTATCTCTTCTATGGATAATCACAATTGGGTCTCTTTTTTAATAACTTCCCTTGTCCTTCCATCTAGGATACTTTTTTGCTATATTATTTCCATATTCCCATTCAAATATTTTTTTTGATATTTAAAAATGTCTCAAAATTCCTATTTAGTCCTTTGTTTCAAATAGGATTTTAGATATTTTAAATTTTTCTAGAAGAAACACATAAAATATCATTTCTTCTTTAGGGATTATTCCCACCATTTGGCTATAATATGTTGGAAAGATGATGAATTATCCAAAAAACCTCAAATATGAAGGGTTGGATTCTTGTGCTCCAAATATAGCCTAGGGCTACTCTTATGGGCTAGTTGTTTGACCCTACACATGCAAGTAGAATTTCCTAAAAATTAAATCATATAATCCTTTGAGATTACAATATTGAGAATCTTTCCAATCTAGAGGCTATTTGGTGAGGACCTCCTCTTTTATTATTTCAATTGTGTATACCATTAGTGGTTTCAATATCATTTAATAGCAACCAATATATCCTACAAGAATCCATTATACATTCCCAGTGAGCTAAGAAATGGATTTTTTTCCTTTAAGAAACTTTTATTTTTCTCTCTACTATTTCAGTACATTGACATTAGACATGAATCCTTATTTGGCTGATTCAATTAAATTAAATTAAGTTGTGATGGTTCTTTACATAAAGAATATTTTTTTTATAAATTATAAGGGATGTCACAAGATAGTGATCCTTCTTAATACCCCTTATGTATAAATGGAAATTGAATTACATCCTTTCCAATAAGTGTTTATGATTTTTTGTAATGTATCAATACTACATTTTGTTTCATGTACCATCATAAAAATGGGATAAATTATTTGAATTTTATTTTTAACATCCTTTGTTTGGACTTCCATTGAGGAATATTTCATTCCATGAAAGGATTTCATTATGTAATGCAGGATGAGGGGTGAAACTTCTTATCCATCAAAGCTATCCTCCCATAATTCACTACATTTTCTCTAAATTCTTGAAACAATTGTTTCTTACTTCTTGAACCCATTTATTTGGTCCTCTTGATTTGATTTTACATTATTTTTTTGGGATTAGCTTTGAATACATGGGAAGCATTGTGGTTGCGCATAATTTTAACTTTTTCTACCATGGGTTTTTTATTTTTGATCTAGAATTTCACTAAGAGTTGTATTTGTTTCTCTAGAATGGATTTGGAGTCATTTGCATCCCAAGTTGCTACTAGAGTTTTTATATAAAAGTTTACTAATTCCATGTCTTCCCCTTTCTTTGAATCTAATAGGATTTCTTCTCCCTATTTGACCTCCATACCTTCCTACTCTAGATACCATTTATTTTTATTACCTTGATCGGTTGAAATTTTGCTTCCTATGCTTCTTACATCTTGGGAGTCTACCCTTCTTGATTAATGGGGGTTTCTTATTTTGTTCCTTGACATTATTTGGCAAGATCTCATATAAATTATTATATTGTTACATTAACATTCATAGAGGTATTTCCACTCTCATTTCTTCTATTCAATTCCTTCTCAAAACCCTTTGAGCATTTTTTGATCTAGGACTTAGGAGGGTTTTGCACTTGATTGAGGGGTGGTCATGTTGAGGCCCTGAAAATCAATGCAACAAAATCAGGGAAACCACCTGATCAGGGACTTAAAAATTTTCCCTTTTCCGTTTGGAATGGTGACTTCAACTAGATTTATGGGACTAGTTTCCCAATGAAATATAAGTGGGTACATGGATGGATTTATAACTGTATGTAATTTGGTAGATGGAAGAAATAGAAAGTTTTCAGAAAATAATATATCTATCTATTATGTATCCCAGGATGAAATATATTCTCTGTGCGATTTATAAAAATGATATTTCAGTGGATGCAAATGAAGATCATACAAACACTTATAGATATGAAAATGATTTGAGATAATTGATTTAATTAAATCAATTGGATAAAGCTTATATCGCAAATGTTAAATGCATGTATTGAATATGTACGAGAAGATAACAATCTAACACGCTCAAAAGTGAGTTAATGACAAACTGAATTCAAATAGATACATGAAACAAAACATTGTAAGATAGATAACCATTTCTCATTTAAAAAAAAAATATATAACATATAGGATAAAAGCACCATGTATATGTTCAATATGCTCATCTGAGAAAAAGTACTTGGTCCAACCCTTTCTATTCAGAAAACTTCAAGAGTACAAAAGTGAAACTTCTGTAAAGTCTTCTTTTCAAAATTTCAGGACCCCTTCTTCAAAGACATGAAGGGGTTTATATATAAAAATAAAAGTCTTAAAATAGTTATTAAAATAAAATCTGAGGAGGTTTAAAACAACTCTCATTAAACTAAGTGAAAATTAAATAGAAATAGAATTTAAAGAGGTGACTTGCTTGATGATTGTCCTGTTGTCTCATCAAACATCATTCCTTCTGCTAAAGGATTTTAAGCATAGGATTAAACTTGGGAGGTTGGTATGGCATGATGTGTAGCTGTCCAAGAAAACAACATAAAAAAGTGAAGGAAGCATGTAACCGGATGTATCTATAACATAGCACAGTATAAGACATTGGCTATGAGGATTTACTAAGTATCTCCAATTCTTATCCCAATCTAGTTTTTTCAACTTTCCGATGTGTTCCTCTTTTACCTTCGAAACTTCTTGCTATTGTCTTATCAAGTCTTTCATGACAGGAAGTGCACCAGGAGGACATTTATCAATAAGGTTTGAAGCGATGAGATTTTGACTAACAGTTTCCACAATTTTAGTAGCCACATCTTTTTCTCTACATATGGCTCTTTCAGCATGTTCAAACTGTATGTCTCAGTCATTAAGAAATATTTCCTTTTTTGAGTCTTCAATTCTAGGCAAGTTTTCCTTCCGGCCATCAGCAGAATCATACCAGGTGACATATTGTGAAACCTTGTCAACAATATCATCGAAACTAATCCTATGGTTTGATATTCGATTCATCACTGAATCACTTTGCTCACACAATTCAAGAATATTTGATAATTTTTGAAAAAAAATGACTTGCTGATGTGCCAATAGAGTATTTAGTTCCAATGCAACTTTTCTAAATTCATCAATATTTGGATTATCCTTCAATTGCTCTACAGAAAACTGCAATTGATGAATTTGAGTGTCCTTTGAACTAATTTCATTTTGTGATGAATCTTCAATTGTTCCATTCTCTCTTGGAGCTGTGTGACCTATACCTGTAGCTGTTGGTTGAAATTTTTCTTCTCTACATGTAGCTCAAGTTCTAATTAGATGACTCTTTCATCCTTTTCTTTCGTCAGCTTTTGAACCTCATAAGCTTTATCAATAGTTTCAGAGGTATAAGCTCTTACGAACTCAGTTGGGTGAGTTAGACCCTCTGAAGGATCTTCTTGTGAGTCTTTCTAAACAACTTCCATTGGTACGTCTCCTTGGACAAGGGATTGAGATTGCTTTAATCTCCTTCTGTTCTTTTTTCTTCTCATAACTGCTTTATGTTTAGGATTGTAGAAAATATCGAGAGGAGGGATTTTCTCAATGTTAAGTATGATTTCAGTAGTGGGGAAGGATGGGTTGAATTCCACTTGCTTAGTGCTTACTAATTTGTCAGAGGGCCCAAAAGTGAATGAGTCCTAGCTTTTAGTTTGAGGCTTATGCAAAATATGTTGTTGATTAGTAATTATAACTCCTTGGTCTCCCTGGAATTTTAGTTTAAAATCCTTCCAAACATCACTTAGATTACTCAGGAAATCTAAATCCAAAGTTTGAACTTCATCAGATTTATCTTGCTCATTTTGGCTAAGGAATTAAGTATCCTTAGCTATCGATTCATTTTCATTTTCCTTCTATGTTATGGGTTGGAAGACTTCTAGCATTTTCAATGGAAATTCTTCCAATCTCTTGTTCTTGTACTGTTTAAACTTTGATAATTGTTGTGGATGGAGTCGTAGGGTTTCCAAATTTTGAACTGCAGATTGATTATCAACTGACTCAAATAATTCATAGAAATCATCATCTTCATGTACAAAAGGCCTAATTTTTACTTGCGTAGTAAAAATTTTGGAAACTTTAATCGGGTCGTGTTTTTTTTTGAAATTGCAAACAATTTCAAACATTCAATTTGGTTGATCTCTAAAATTACATTTATAATTTTCCAAACCATAAACACCACAATTAATTGGAAAGGAAGCCCACAACGCTTTCTTATATTCCTTTAGAAACTTTGTTAATCCATTGCCAACAGTTTGATATGCTACTTCTCTTGCGAGAAGCTTATCAAGATCATACATGGGTAAAATATGCAACCGAGATAGACTCTTAAATACTCTGATATAGGTGAAAAACTCTTCTCCAAACCATTTTCCAATGGATGAAAAATCAGCTTGAGCCTCTTTTGACAATCTGGGGGCTTTCTCATTAAAGACGGATTGAAACAAAGGGAGAATGACTCCATGGAAAAATGGTTCTCAAATTTTGACTCCCATAACATGCTATGATATACATGAATGTTTAGAGGGCCTTGGGTAGTCCATTTCCATCCCATGGTTGGAACATCCGTAGTGAAACACACAACGTCCATGATATAAGCACTCATATAAAATGGGAGAAATATTTTGGAGGAAATAGAACGATTTTTCCTATATTCCAAAATTTGAGTAGAAATATTATTGGATAGAATGTTTCCCCAATCCATAACATAAGAGTCTGCAATTTCTTCCATTAGGGGAACTCATTCTACTAAAAATTTGGTAGTGTCAAGCTCACCAAAGAGCCTAGACATCATTGCAACAACATAACAGTAGGGACTATGTTGGAATGGGGTCTCCTAACAAGCTACGAAACCGGTCCATTTTGATTACTTTTGTTTATATTTAGTATAGCGCAGGGGTTTTGGGGCGGGTCAAAGCCCTGAACGCATTGTAATGGGTCAAAGGGTAAACTAAGTGTTCGAAAACCATGGGTTGCGGACCATAGGAAAGTCGAAGCTAGATTGTTATAAATAGAGATGTATTTTGTATCGAAAAGGATGTGAATTGATGAGATATTGATGTGATCTATTTCTTAAGCTGTCTGTTTGGGTTTTGGGGAACAGAATCCTATTGGCTGTGTGCGCGGAGATCCTAGTCCAGCTGTGTGTGGACCCTGCTGTTGTGTGCGTAGGTTGAGAAGGGAATTGTAAGAAAATATTGATGAATTAATGAATGTGAAGGATTATTAGAGATTTGAATCTGTGAGTTTTGTTATGTGAATTGTTGATAATTGCTATGTTATGTATTTTCTGTCTTTAAGCTGTGAAAGATCTGTATACTGAGCTCTTGGATCTAGATCTGTTATGCTCTGTTTATGTACTGTTGTGTTGATGATATAATAAGCCTATAACTATAGATCTAGTGCACGTGGATGCGAATAGGAACATAATTAACCCTACGCAGGACATGGTAATCTGGGAATTACAAAAACAAGATGCAACCCTGCTTGCTTTACCCATCCTTTCGCAGGGTGTGAAAACCTGGTTCCAGCAGCCACCCATACTACTTCAGGTGAGATTGTGACCTACGAAAGTAGGCCACTGCCGAAAGGGCCAGTAGTATAGGGGTTTGTTGGCAAACCTTGCACACCGAACCTGGGTCAGGACCCCTCAAGCCAAAAAATGGTTCTGTTGCCGGGACGGGAAGGAGGTTGCGAAAGGGATCTGGTACTGACAAGAAAATACTGAGGAGGGTACCATGGCAATGCGCTTGAAGTTGCCTTCCTTCCATGGCATAACTAATGAAGACTTGGAGCAGTTTTGGTTTGTGGTGGAGTCAGTATGGGTTGCTCAAGGTGTGGTGGGCGACACTATGAGAAAATCGCAGCTATCCGTAGCCCTTAAGGGGACAGCTCTGGACTGGTATATGGGGTACATATCACAAAAAAAGGACACAACTATCCATGACATCAAGGATGCTCTGAGACAGTAGTTCCAAAACCCTAAATCATACTCTCAAGTCGTAACAAAATTAAAATATTTCAAGAAAGGGGCAACTGAGTTTGTATGGGAAGCAGACCAATGCTTAAAAAGAGCTATCAGAGAAGGAGGATTTTGGTATGATGACAGACTGCTTACAGAGTGGTTTATCGCCATGCTACTCCCTCACCTACGCGTACCTATGTATCACCGGAATTTTGACTCGAAATACAAGGCCCTGGAAGCCACTGTTAAATTAGAAGCTACACCTCAAAAGGGGGCTACGTTAGACATCCAGTAGATCTAGGAGCAGATTGAGGCCATGCACCAGGAAATTTAGAATCTACTATGGGCGAAGGGAGGAGAGACTGGCACAGAACAGGGTCACACAACGATCCACTTGGGACCAAGAGTGTGTAGCCCAGAATAATGGGGCTCAAGGGGACGTAAGCTAGGGCACAAAGGAAGCTGCGCAGCTGGGTGGCGTAAGGTCAACCCAGGGGCTTGTCCAGGCACCTCGAGTGCCGCATTAGAGTGACTTTGGTGCCGACATTACCGGTCAGTTGGCCATAAGGAGAAAGACTTCTGAGTCCATAAGGATGCAATGAACGAAGATCCTACCTCACCAAGAACCCCCTCAGGTAGGGATGACTCCCCCCTTGGGAGAAGGGACGGGAGCCAAAGCGGAAGCGTAGGTCGGGGTCTGAGCCAATCGATCTACTATAACTGTGGAGGCACAAGGCATTTTGTGAAGGATTTCCTGCACCCTATACGATATTCCTACAAGTATTTTAGATAGTTCGGCCACGCGTTGGAAGACTGCCCAACCCTAAAATAAAAGGTATGGGGAAAGCAACTTTCATCTGTGCAGAAGGTGCAAAGGGTCCAGACCGAACTGAGGGATCCGGACGCAAAGGTAAATGTAGTAACACGCAACATATTGGCGACGGGAGGGGTTAAGGAGAAGGATGAAGCTGATACACTGATCTGTAGGGCAATTAGCAACCAAGAAGGACTAGACCTGCACAAAGTAAGGGAAACGTTTATGGATGCCCGAAAGGACTTCCTTGAAACTAAAGTCTCGCCATCCACATACCTAGGGGATGTGGAAGTAACTGAGGAGGTTAAAACCTTCTTACAAGCATGCACGGGGCTGTTATGCTTGGGCAGTACGAAACCTACAGGCTTTACTAGAAACCTGCGCAACGCACGATATAAGGATAATCGGCATCAATGATGTGCATACGTGCACAAATGTCAGAGACGCACCGGTAGGGAGATGCAACTGATAGTCCTAATCCGCGTCTATAAAATGGATCAGGTTATCTTAGACCTTGGATCAGACGCCAATATACTACCTAAGCACACTTGGAAATGCATGGGAGAACCTAAGCTGGAGCGGTCCACCATCCAGCTTTGAATGGCAAATCATAGAAGAATTTTTCCTCTAGGTAGACTCCCCAGTGTCATGGTTGATATCAAGGGAGCAAGGATCCTAGTTGACTTTGAGGTAATAGAAATGGTGGAAGATGTGGATCCCTACCCTACACTCCTTGGGCTAGACTGGGCTATGAACATTGGGGGCATTATCGATCTAAGAAAATGTAGCATGATATTTGAAAACCAGGGCCGACGGGTCGTCGTACCACTGGACCTGGTAGAAGGAAAATATTATGCAGAGCCTATACCAAAGAGAGGGGCTAATATCTATAGATTGACAATACCATGCCACGAGGAAGATATTGAGGATTCCAGTAGGGATCTAGAAGCTTGGCAGACCCGGCTAGGAGAAGCCTCTATGCTACGTTGTCTTCGTATCACTAAGGAATCTCTCTTTATGGCCCTTGAGGAAAAGATGGGAGTAGAACTAAGACCTACCCCAGGCAAGGGATAATTCGACCCTTGAATAAGTAATAGATTCCCTATAACACCTGTTGGTTCCATAAGTAGCGACCCCTTGCCTCAAACCACTTTGGAATCGATGACGCAACCAAGGGTCAAGCAGTTGATACCAATGTTAGGCCCCCTTAAAACCTTAGTAGAATAGATGATAAAAGTCTCTTGGTCTTGGGCCAACCGCTACTTAGGAAACAAGCTTGTGTTGGGGGAAGCCAAGCAGCTGTCACAAATTGGCAACCTTAGCGTAATAAGTACACCTAAGATATTGGGGACGCAACAAATAGCCATTGGAACTGTACCCTTTGGGGAGAAGCAGAAGTTACCGTTGAAGGGAGCAGCCCTTGAACCCTTGGTAGGAAGAATTATGGAGGATTTTTATCCTTCCTGGGGAAACCCACCCTGTGCGAAATATCTCTCTCTCTCCTTCAATGGAAAGTGTTTAAAGGGTGGCAGGATGATCGGGTTAGCAGTATTGTCTCATGTAAGCAGACAGCCTACTTTAAGTATCTTGCAGAAGCAATCGAACAACAAAATTCGTTATAGTTGTGGCATTCCTCCCATGACTGGTAAACCTCCCCCGTCGGATAGCAGTCACCCAAAACCAAGGTTCATTTTTTGCACAAGAATGCCGACCACTGCCCCTGCCAAACCCTCCGCCCCAACTGAGCCTGAGGTTGAAAAAATTCTGAAAAATGAGCTGGAGCTAGAGGAAGTCCCTCCCCCATGGACCACGCGGAAGGGCAAGGAGAAAGCTCAAAGTTCGAGGGTTCCTCCACAGTCAACAAAGAAACCCCGAATTTCCCCAAGACATCCAAGGCCTCTGCCCTCAGCACAAGATGATTAGGAGGAGGCTCTGCCGGCTAACCCGATCAACTGGTTAGCCCCTATGTTCAACCACGAAGACCATATACGCAAATACCAAAAAATTTGGATGGCCTGATCACCTACGTGCAAACTCCACTGACCCCAATCGAGGTCCCCGTCTTCGATGATCCCTGCGCACGCCACCATGAGGTCAAGTTCAATTATCATAATCTAGCAGACCCGGACACTTTTCTAGAATTGGCCTTTACATTATACTTTGACACAATCCATGAGGATGATGGAATCATATTGATACCTCAACGATGGGTATGTGGCTTGATAGGATCCGGACTCCTGAATCTGCTTCGTATGCCCCATTTTGGTCGTTACAACATCACTAATCGATTGGCATGCTAGTTACTTGCCCTCATTCACAATTGTTTTTTATGGATTTGCGATAGAGTCCCTATTGATGCCAAGTTGCTCCACAAGATCACGGTCCTCCCGATGCAAGGGCCACACCCACTTGAGAAATTCAGAAAGAAGTACGAAGCCGCTTCCACTCTATATGTCTAGGAAACCTATGCGGTCCAGCGAAATCAGCAAGGGTTTGTGATCCAAACCATCAACGACCCTGCTACACAGATGGGCACTCGACTATTAGCCTACAAAATCATGCAGAAATGCTAGGTTACGACTGTCCCTGCCTATGTAATCCAGCTAGCTGGGCAATGAGCGAAGGGTGTGTTTTTTAATTGGGCTTAATACTTGTGCAAAGAATTTCTTTCTAATTTCCGCGAGTCTCAAGAGCATGGGACACCTTTCTTCTATTCGTGGTTGTTATTCCTCATAGCAATAGTCACCTAGGACAAACCAGAAGAATCGGTGGCTCTCGATCTCCGTGATGGAATGTGTGAAGGCGCTCGGTATGCTCACTTATGGGACTCTAAGGATAAGCAGTGTATTGAGGATAACAAGGTCTTTTGGGTCCTCTTCCAGAGCAGTGTCGCCACTGCCATAAACTCCCGCCCTCGACTATCCCCCACCATATATAACAAATACAAGCATATTTTTTCATTTCAAATCACTATGTACCTGGTCTGGATTTGCAGTCTGGTAAGCCAGGCATGGGTAGAACTCCCTTATATGGTACTAGATGAAGAAATTGATCTAATGATCGAATTTTGGCCCTCTGAATGGAAAAAATGCCTCCCCATCACGCCAGCATCAGTTACAGCTGAGCCTAGAGATAACCCGCCATTGCAGCAGCTAGATATAGCTCCGAACCCAGTAGCTACAACCACTTCCCCTCCTCCCAGTACTAAGAGGCATTCGACATCCGGACCAAGGAAGAAACAGCAAGCCCATCGTGAGCACTATGACGCAACAGTCACATTAACAGGCAGAGATCTGTAGCAAATCGTGGATGCGGTCACTATGGCTGCAGAAGATAAGTGGGCACTTATTGCAGCTCAGTGGAAGGCAGGGGTCGACTCTCTTCAGGAAGACCTCCGCGCTCTCCAGATCAAAATGCAGCATCCCCCACCCAGTGAAGGCCGAGCCCAACCTCTGCCAGTCAATAGTAGCATGGCACAAATCGGGGAGGTTGGTCGACTCTGGAGTATCCCTGTCGGTGCCTTAGTTGGAACACAGCCCCCGAATGGCACAGGAATTCATTTGGAGTTTACTCAGCTGGCCTACGTAGCATTAGATAGTCTCCTTCACGCTGTCTCCCAGGAAATTAGTGACTGTGCTCAATCCACCACCCGACAGCTTGTGGCCGCCCAGCGCACCCTTGTGAAGAAACTGAGGAAGTAGTACTGGCCCAGTCAAAACAAGCGGAGCTTGAGACTGCGATCCACCATCTCTGCACGAAAGTCACCATGGACATCACTGCTGAGGATACATCTAGAATTAAGGTAGAAAAAGTGGTTGTTGCTTTCAAAGCCTCCTACCTAGAGATTTTAGACTTACAGGCTAGGCTATAGCCTGGCACACCCCTAGAAGTCTGTGCCCGACGTACCGCCCTTATCACAGAAGCAACAATAGCAATCACGGAGCAAATTTCTCAAGGTACCACTCTGATGGAGTCAGCCATACAACTTTGGACTTGGGTCCAGTGCGATCTAGTCCTCCAACAAATCAATCAAGACTTACAGTAGCACGAAAAGGTCATTGAAGAGATCAATGCTACGCTGTCTACTTTGGTGCCTACCCCGTGCTTGGCACGATTGAAAACCAGCAATGACCTCCAGGATGAGATTGCAAAACTCCAACAGAAACAGCACGCCATATCTGAACGTCTGAAGCCCTAGAATACCTCAGCCCTCCAGTTAACACATGACATTGATGGCACAACCCAGCGCCTTAATCAGTTTCTAGCAAGCGTTACCATGGCTACTGACGATCCACCTTCCCCGAAGATGGTCACTCTTGCACAGGATGTTGCGTCCCAAAGTCAGGCGGTACTCCCTCCGCTTTTCTGCGCTTTGGATACTTTACGTGCGCAGATCGAAGATGCACTAGTACGGTGACTTGGGACGAGTCACAAGATTGTGTTGGGGAACTGTTGGAACAGGGTCTCCTAACAAGCTACGAAATTGGTCCATTTTGATTACTTTTGATTATATTTAGTATAGCGTAGGGGTTTTGGGGCGGGTCAAAGCCCCAAACGCATTGTAATGGGTCAAAGGGTAAAATAGGGGTCTGAAAACCATGGGTTGCGGACCATAGGAAATTCAGAGCTAGATTGTTATAAATAGAGATGTATTTTGTATCGAAAAGGATAGGAATTGATGAGATATTGATGCGATTTGTTGCTTAAGCTACCTCTTTAGGTTTTGGGGAATGGACTCCTGCTGGCTGTGTGCAGGGAGATCCTAGTCTAGCTGTGTGCGGACCCTGTTGCTGTGTGCGTAGGTTGGGAAGGGAATTGTAAGGAAATATTGATGAATGAATGAATTCGAAGGATTATTAGAGATCTGAATCTGTGAGTTTTTTTATGTGAATTGTTGATAATTGTTGTGTTATGTATTTTCTGTCTTTAAGCTGCGAACGATCTGTGTACTGAGCTCTTAGATCTATATCTGTTATGTTATGTTTATGTACTACGCGTTGATGATATAATAAGCATATAACTGTAGATCTAGTGCATGTGGATGCAGATAGGAACATAATTAACCCTACGTAGGAAAAGGTAATCTGGGAATTACAGAAAAAGGACACAACCCTTCTTGCTTTACCCATTATTTCTCAAGGTGCAGAAACCTAGTTCCAGCACCCACCCATACTACTTCGAGTGAGACTATGACCTGCGAAAGCAGGTCATTTCCGAAAGGGCCAGTGGTTTAGGGGTTTGTTGGCAAACCTTGCACACTGAACCTGGGTCAGGACCCCTCAAGCCAAAAGACTAGCAAGGGAGTCAATATAAAACATACCCTTGTCATCATTCTTTTGGTTATTGGGGTTTCTTATCCATTGCTTGATTGGATTTGATTTGAGCTCATTCTCGCTGGAAAACTACGCTAGAAATTCCTTGTCATAGACCTTTTCTTGGTCTAGGATGTGGTACAACAGCTTCAAGTCTTCCGTGTTGGAGGAACCAATCATTGTTCCTCATCTAGTTATAAAATTCTTGTCCCCAATATTGAGGTTATTAATTATACATCTTACTATATCTGTGTATGGTATGATTTTAGGTCGTGTGACAATTCGATGCAGAAAATAATTGGCCACTTCTCTTGTAGTGGCTTCTGAGGAATCAAAAGCATCAATAGTAACTTTCCTCTAAACTTTGTGAGGTTTCTCATCCTCAAACAGTTTATACATGGATTCCCATGAGGAGGATCCACTTTGAGGTCTGCACGTCGTGTTTATAAATAGAGGAAGCATCTATGTTCTATCGCTTGTAGCAGGTGCAGGATTCACAATGGCCATCAGTTTCTTAGCTTTCTTGAGAGATTTAGACATCTCCAACAAATTTTGTTTATTTGGGCCCACTTGAAAATAAATGATAAATGATAAACATAAAGAGGGGACTTTGATTATACAAATTCACAAGTACCGTAGTAATGAAAACAATTAAACGAATGAAACTTGGTATGCTTATACTAATATATGAATTCAATGCTTGTTGCAAACAAATAATTTTATAGGCATGGGCTACAAAACCATTAAGTTGTGGCATTAATGGTCGATATGGATTGATGTTCCCATGTAATCATTTCAGCATTAAAACCAGTTCTGTCATATCACAGTGTTGCTTGTGTGTGAATATTTGTAAAATAACAACCGACTTAGTTATTCCGATTGCAATATCGCGGTCGATATATTGGAAAAAATGGATGAATGGAAAAAAAAATTGTGTTGTAAAAATGTGATTTGTGATTTGCGATAGAGTATATCGCATCGACGAATATGGTCAATGGAGAAGAATGGTTATGTTTGCGAAAAGGCGATTTGATAGAGAAAATCGCATTGAAAAAATATGGAGGGTCAAAATAAGACCATCAGGATAGAGTTGCGTAATGCGCAATGTGATTTGTGATAGCCTACGTGGCATAAGTGGGTCCCGCAAGCTTTCCCTTATAGAATTCATTTGGAAAAATGCCTTTTCACTTTATAAAAGTGCTTTTATTATATATCGCATTGCAATATGTTTTGAGTGGATTTTAGGAGTCATATGTGTTACATTTACAGTATTGTGATTGCAATAATGAGATCTTTCTCCGCTTGAGTGCTTTTAAGGCCAAAACTCAAGGTTTTTTCCCCTTTGATTCCTATTTCTATCTAAATGATTCACTCCAAGGGTCTTATTTTTTTTACTCTAAAAATTAAAAAGGGTCCCCATTATTTTCTAATGTAACTAAGCTAAAATAATGGGGGTTTTTGAATATCACAACAATTGTCGATTCATTGGAAGAACCAATTATCTCTAAAAAATAATTTCTTAGTATATTTTAAATAAGTAGAAATAATTTAAGGAAAGAATTTTTTTTTTCAAAATGTTTAAATGAATAAAACTCTGAATATAAAAAAATCATCTTTATTGTTAATCTTTCAGAAAACTTTCATAAATAAATATCTCCATTCCTCTATATCAATCATTATATAGTTTAAAATATAAATTAAGTGTCCCTTTGTAACTTAGCCTTTTGATTTACTCCTTTAGTCATAGGTAGAGCCAATGCTGCCTGCAGGAATTCATAGCCTCGAGTTACCTTTTAACCATCAATGATTCAGTATCCCATTCATTTATTATTACAATTCTTTGAGATAAATCCTTAATCATATAACTTGTTTTTTCTTTTTTCTTAAAAAGTCATTTTCCTGGCTTGATGACCAGAAAGTGACAATGCCATTCATTGGTTATAATTAAACTGAACAAGCTGCCTCATGATGAGACCCCATGTCTTATTATTTTAATAATCATGAGCCATTATCCTGGTTTGATATCCAGTAGTGGTAATGTCAGTTTATTATTTACTTATGATCATGGTAAGCAAGCTCATGATGAGACCGCTTATATTTTTAAGCTTTTATAATTTTGAATTTCACTCTAAAAAAAAAAAATTCTATGGATGGGGAAAATCGTTGACTCCTTAAGAGTTTTGGATGACAATTTATAGTTAAATATGATTAGTAAAAATAATTATTTACATTGTAAGGATGAACCTTTCCTGATTGATAATAAAGTAAAAAGACTTTACAAACCTCAAGTTTATAAAATTTACAGTTTTGATGGAAAAATATTTCAGAGTTGTGTAGTATTCATTCAATTTTCAAGTTTCATAGTTATTTCCTCAAAAATTTCTATTCTTCAAAAAATAAAAATACATAAAGTAATTTAGAGGTGTTGTGAAAAACCAAAAGTATGTAATCAAACATTATTTTCCTAAAAATGTAAAAGTGTAGGTATAGTATATTTAGAAGAAAATCTTCTTCTAAGAAAATATTTTTTTCAAAATCAGCCCATTGATAGGGAGAAAATATTTTCTTCCTTGAAGATCTTGTAACATGAAGGTTGATGGGACAACTTGTTCTATGATTTGAAATGGTCCAAGCCACATTATTTGTAATTTGGTACGCTTACCTTTTTCCTCATGTGCCTTGTCCCACTTAAGTATTAGATCTCCAACTTGGAATGTTTTTGGGGAAACAAAATTTACATCAAAATAATTTTTCACTATCTGTTAGTGTTGAGCATGAGTTAATTTTCCTTTTTCTCTTTCCTCTTCCATTTTAAGGATCTGATAAATTCTTAATTGTAGGGAATAGTAAGGTACTTCGTCAATAAATTGAACCAGGGCTAATGAAGGAAGAGCTAAATTTGATGGAATTACAACTTCTTTCCCATAAACTAGATCGAATGGAGAAGTTCCTATTGAAGCCTTCTAAGTAAACCTATCTACCCATAATGAAAATGTTAAAGAGTTATTCTAATTTTTCTACCTCTGATCAATAGTCCTTTTTATGATTCTTATGATATTTTTATTTGTTGATTCTGCTAAACCATTCCCTTGGGGATAGTAGTTAGCAGAGTATTTAAGATTAAAACCTCTTTTGAGAGAAAATTCAGTCATACTATTTCCTGAAAAATAAGATGCATTATCAAACATAAGTGCATTGGGTAAGCCAAATCTGATAATAATGAATTGATCAATAAATTCCATAATGGCTTCAGAGTTAGCTACCTTTAGTGGAACAACTTCCACCCATAAGTAAAATAGTTTTTTGTAGTGAGAATGTATTTATGTTGTTTGAATGAGTTAGGAACAATATCACCTATGATATCCAATCCCCATTGCTAAAAAGGTTGCTCAATGTTGACTGCCTGCAAGGGTAAGGCTAGTTTTCTTTGTCTTATAGTAGCAATTTGGCATGTTTTGCATTTTCTCACATATGCATGAGCATATTTAAACAATGTGGGCTAGTAATATCCTGCATGAAGGATCTTATGTGTGATGGCATCTCCACCGAAATGTCCACCTGCAAGTCCATAATGGATTTCTTGCAAGACCCTCTGTGTTTCAGATTTCTCAAGGCATCTTAATAATATGGATTCATAGTTCTTTCTAAACAAAACATTGTCTATGATCTGATATTGACTAGATTTCAATATTAAAGCTCTTTTCTTTTGTAATTGAGTTCTGTATGAGCATATCCATTTTTCAAATAAAATATTAATCAGTTTACTATGATTCAGAGTTGTTCAGGCTTCCCTCAACAATGTGTACAATGTTACCTGACTCTTCATCGTCTGATATGTTGGATGCCCCAGA
Source organism: Pinus albicaulis (assembly GCA_034641835.2). Taxonomy (NCBI): domain Eukaryota; kingdom Viridiplantae; phylum Streptophyta; class Pinopsida; order Pinales; family Pinaceae; genus Pinus; species Pinus albicaulis. Next base: position 941,354,233 of record CM076579.1, on the reverse strand, counting down.
TAGTAATCTTTTGAGACCTTGCCTTCTGATGATTTTGGTTGGCCTTATTTCAACGTCATATTCCTACAGAGCAGTTAACCAATTTTCTCTCTTTTCTCCTAGTTCCTTTTGAATACGTAGTTTCCTTACTAACAAAAATGGAAATATTACCTTGGTGTGCGTTTTAAGGAGAAACGGTCTAAAGTGCTTTAAATATTTGTAAACAAAAAATTCTTGTTTTTCCACTTCTAAATAATTTTGTTCAAAACCTTGAATATTTGAACTAAAGAAAGAAATGGGTGCTTCAATCTTTTGATCATTTATTTATGTTAACATGGCAACGTAAGATATTACAGATGCAAAAGTATATAAAATTAAATGATTAGAAAATTTTGGGGTAGTTAAATAAGGTGCATTGATGATAGCTTGCTTGATTAGATCAAAAGATTCTCTTTCATTATGACCCCATTTGAAGAGTGCATTTTTATTAATCATTACTTGCAATGGTAAAACAATTTGGGAAAATTTTGGAACAAATATCTTGACAAAATTTATCTATCTTAAAAATGACCACATGGATTTCTTGTGATGGGGATGAGAGAGTTTATAAATTGCCTTTATCCTTTCTGGATCTATGAAAATGCCTTATTTTGAGACAATAAATCCTAAAATATTACCTTCAATTAGAGAAAAATAAGACTTCTTGGGATTTAAAGAAATTCCATATTTCAAACAACATTCAAGTATTTGCTTAATATCATGATAGTGGTTGCTTATTTTCTTGTAATAAATGGTTATACCATACAACGACAGTTTCATTTATTTTTCCTCTAAAATCAATGGCCATTTCTCTGTGAAAAGTTTATTTTTCATTGATTATACCAAAGGGAATTTTCTGGTAGGCATAATTGCCCCATTTAGTTCTAAATGTAGTCTTTAATCTATCTTCAAGATGAACCAAAACCTGATTGTAGCCTGAAAATCCATCAAAGAAAGAAATTAATTCATAACCTACAACTGATTACAAAATTTTTTCCAATGATGGTAATGAGAAATTGTCTTTTAAGAAAGCTTTGTTTAAGTTCCTAAAATCAATACAAATACGAATATCGTCATTCTTTTTCCTAATAGGGACTAGATTTGAAACCCACTTTGAATGCATAACAAGGAAGATAATATTGGCCTTAAGGAGTTTGTTGAGTTAACTTTGATTTGACTTTCAAGATCAAGGTGGATTTTCCTTAACTTTTGTTGTATAGGATTTTCAGTGGATATCATAGGGATAGTATCCTAGATGTGGGGGTATCATAATTTTTGAGATCTTCATATTTCCATGCGAAGACGTTCTTCTATTTCTTCAGTAAGTGAATGAAGGCTAATATTTCATCAGAGGAAAGACCAAGTCCTAAGTTAATGTTTTGAGGGTTAAGATCTGTGCCAAGATTTACTAATTCAAACCTCAAAGTTGAACTTTGCAGTTTAGAATTAGTAACCTATTTAAATCTATCTTTGAGATCGTAGAGATATTCAAGGTTAACCACAGACTTAGGTATGAAATTTTCTTCATGTTTCTGTTTCAATTTCCTTTCATGTTCATCTTCATCAATTAATTGATCATCATATGACCCTTCTGATGTAAGAAAAGTTATAACATCTTCATCATCGTTGAATACTCTGTAATTAGAGACATTATCAGGAATAGATGGATGAAAATAAACTCTATAAAAAATCTATCTGCACAATAATATTCCAAAGGAATAAGTCTACATGCTACATTAGCTAGAAGTTCTGCACTTGCATTCTGAATTCTTGGGACAAACAAGATATTGAATGCTAAAAATTGAAAGGTAATAGATTGTAATAATGACCGGTAATGTTTAAGATGACCATAAATACAGTGTATGGTATTTCTTACCTGTTTGACAATTATTTCAAAATCACCATACACCCGGAGATATTTGACACCAAGAGAAATTGCTTTGTATATGCTTAAACTGAATAAATTTATTACCCATCACATTTGTTTTATCAATATCAACAAGAAATTTATATACCCTAGGAATACAATTTGGTTTCGCTGTGAGCTCGAGCTCCAGCCCTAGCTATTTTGTGCACATGTGACAGGCTTCCGCCCCCATGGCCTCCTCGGAGATAGATCTAGGAGTGTCCCCATCCATTGTAGGATCTTCTCCATTGACCCATTCTCAGCTTGATGTGGTTGAGGCTGCGTTTGCTTCTTTGGTCGACTCTTTGGGACCACAACAAGCCAGACCGACACTATCAAAGTTTTTAAAGAAGCTAGACTCCATCCCTGAGATCTCCTTGCCACTTAATTTTCCCCAGAAAGAAGTGATCTCTCTTGCTGAGAAAGGTTTGGTTGGCTAGCTCATTGGCCTCTGTCCATCCCCCAAAAAAGTCCGTAAATGGGTTGAAAGAAACTGGGCTCAGTTCACTCAAGGAAAAATCTCCATCCTCTTCTCTGGAAGAGGTTTCTACACCTTCCACTTTGAAACCAAAAGCGATCGGGATCTGATTTTTTGAAGTGGCCCATACTTCATGGACACCATAGGGCTATATTTAAATCGTTGGAACCCCAACTTCGACTCGCAACTGGATGTACCAAACGTTGTTCCATTTTGGGTAAGACTAGCACACCTCCCTCTACACTGCTGGGGAGATGATTCAGTGCATGCTATAGGAAACAAAGTTGTCAAATATATTCACAAAAGGGAACCAAAAGACAACATGCAGGCATGCGCATGGATTGGTGTCGAAGCGAACCTTGGAAAATGTCTCCCGGAAGCCATCAAGCTCAAGGTTGACAACTAGACACACATACGGTAGCTGGATTATGAGAAAATTCCCTTCTAATGCAAGGTATGCCAGAAGTACGGTCATTTTACAAATAGATGCAGTAAAAAAGAAGAAATCAAAAAATCTGTAGAAGAAAACCAGGATCCAAAATGGGAACAAGTCAAGAAAAAAATTCTTCAAAATCTCAACTAGCTCACCCACCTCCACCTCCTCCTAGGCCCACCTCTCCAACCTTCGGCCCTTCTTCTCAACCCTCCTCCTCTATTCCTAATTCCTCCACTTTCTTGGGATCCAACCCTTTTGAAATTTTATCCAAATCTCTCATACCTTCAGAATCTCCTATTTCCTCCATCTCCCCCACCCCCATCCCTCTGACTTCTCACTCCCCTCCCCCACCGGGCTCCCCCCCCCCTCAAGGATTCTTCTCCCATCAAGAGGATCCCCTTACCCTATCCAACACTCTTCCTCATTCCTTGGACCGAGTTCTCACTCGAAATCAATCAAAAGAAAATATTCTCTCCATAGAAAACACAAAGAAATTTGGAAGGAAAACTAACCGGGAAATAAGGGATGAGGCAGCAGCCAAAGATCTCTCCTTGGGAATGCATCAGGTTCTAGAAATCTTCCTAGAAAAATGCACCAAGAACAAAGAAAAAGTTTAGAAGGCCCACAAAGGGAAGGGTCCCTCAGCCACCACCAACAGTAAATAATGATAGTTGTCTCTTGGAATTGTAGAGGGTTGGGTCATCCCTCCAAAATAAACTTCTTAAAATACCTTATAAAGAATGAAAAACCAGACATCCTCTTAATCCAAGAGACCAAAATCAGCAGCTAAGATATGGACAGTGTAATAGAAAAAGAAAAAAATTATGAAGGACAAGAAATTTCAGAAAACAAATCTTCAGGAGGTATATGTACTATTTGGAAAAAGAGGAAAATGGAACTTGCAGCATACAACAAAGAAAGGATATTGGATAAATACAATTCTGGAAAATGCATAAAATAGGGAAAAAACCAACATATACAATATATATTCTCCAAGCCATTATACAGATAAAGAATCTTGCTGGAAGACTTTAAAAGAGAGCACAAAAGAGGATCAAGAGGAAAACCTCACCGTAGGAGGAGTCTTCAAACTTATTCTCAAGACGAAGGAAAAGAGACGTGGCACCTTCTAGCTAGACCCAAATAGAGAAACACTAGAGGAAATCATGGAACAATGAAACCTTCTAGAAATCCCTCCAAAAAATGGGAAATACACATGGGACAACAGAAGAATAGGGAAGGAAAATATAAAAGAAAGGTTGGACAGGATTCTCATCAGAGATAGAATGGTAGCCAGATATAGTAGGGTATCTTCCAAAATCATCCCGTCAGTAGCTTCAGATCACAAACCTATTCTAATTGATCTTGGAGCAGAAGAAAATTATGGACCCCTTCCTTTCAAATAAAACCAGCTATGGGGTAGCCATGAAGAAGTTAAACAAGAGCTGGAAAAAATATGGAAGCAAAATATCAGCATTTCACCAACATATATATGGGAATCGAATCTAAAAGCCACTAAAGTAAGATTGAAAGACTAGGCTAAGACCAAATACAAGGAACCACACATAGAGAAAAAGGCCTTGAAGCACGAGCTGATAAAAAATCAAGAGGAATTGGAAAACACTAACAGAACAGCTGAACGACAAGCAAAGTAAAAATAAATACAATGGAAAATATACAGAAACACTAGACAAGAAGAAGAAACTTGGAGGCAAAAATCAAGGTAGTTGTGGATTCAAGCTGGAGACAAGAACAATACCTTTTTCCATAACACAACCAAAACAAGAATGATAAAGAACAACATTGAAAAAATAGTGGGAGAGGGAGGGCAAGGAATAAATGGACAAGAAGATATTAAAAGAGAGGTCTTTCGACACTTCAAAGCTCTCTTAACAGTTATATAAAACCATACAAACTCAGAGGAATTCTCAATGCACATCCCAAAGTTAATTGATGAGGAAAGAAACAATTCCCTCTCCAAAGAATTCTTAGAAAAAGAATTCATGGCAGTTATTTTGGATCTGCATCCGGAAAAGGCACCAGACCTAGATGGCTTTCCGATTTCCTTCTAACACACCTTTTGGCATCTCATCAAAAAGGATTTGTTAAATATTATTAGATATCTTATCAGGAAAAAAAATTTTGGGGGATATACCAATTCCACATATCGCACCCTCATCCCTAAGACCCCCGCCCCTCCACCCTCAATCAATTCAGGCCAATTTTTCTCTGTAATGCCTCATACAAGATCATCTCTAAAATTCTTGCCGGAAGGCTCAAGCCTCTTCTTCACACCCTCATTTCTAAAAATCAAGGAGGCTTTGTTCCTAACTGTTAGATATTTGACAATATCATCCTTGTGTAGGAAGCTCTTCGCACAAGCCTCTCTAGAAATGTAAAAGGATTCATCCTTAAAATGGATATAGCTAACACTTTTTACATAGTTAATCTCACCTTCCTTGTAGTTGTCCTAAATAGATATGGTTTTTCTGAAGACTTAATTGACACAATCAAAGCCTACACAATAGGACCTTGGATAGCCCCTCTCGTTAACGGCAGACCTTGTGACTTCTTCCAAAGCTCAAGGGGCCTTAGGTAGGGCTGCCCCCTATCCCCTTTTCTTTACATACTTATGGATGATTCTCTTAGCACGAAATTGGAGCATAGTAGAAGAAATGCCACCTTAACAGGCCTCCCCATTAGCAGTGGCACCAAAAGAATAAATCACTTCTTGTTTGTTGATGACACTCTTTTACTGGGAGGATCATCTTGTATAGTTGCCAGAAGATTCAAAATCATTCTTGAAAATTTCATGGATGTTTCAGGAGGGTTGGTCAATAATGGAAAATTTTGTATTTACAGTTGGAATACCCCCATAAGAACTATTCAGCGGATGTCCCAAATTCTGGATATTCCTTATCAGAACAACTAGATTCACTTTTAATATCTTGGGCTGCCCATTACCAAGAAAAATCTAAAGATATAAATTTGGAGCAAATATGCTGAAAATATGAAAGTCAAAATCCAAGCATGGGGGATGCTTTGGCTAAACCAAGCGGGGTGAATCATCCTCATCAAATCCATTCTTGCAGCCCTATCCTTATACTCGTTTGCATTAATTGAAATTCTAGCAAGCATCCACAAACAAATTGAAATCATCATCAGAATATTTCTATGGCAAGATGGGAAAACTAACGCAAAAAAAAAATTTCAGCCTTGTAAATTGGAAACAAGTCACTGAGAATTACAAAAACAGAGGCCTATCTATAAAACCCCCAGAATAATGAATCTAGCCTTGGGAAATAAAATTACATGGAGGTTCCTTACAGGAGAAAAACTATGGTGGAAAGCATCATTAGAGGAAAAATACCTTAATGAATCAAGAACCTCTATTATGGAAAAAATCCCCCCCACAAGACCTTGCACCCAAATATGGAAAATCATCTCCGGAGCAATTCATTTAATCAAGGACAAAATTTCTATGAGGCTTGGAAATGTAGAACGGGTCAATTTATGGAAGGAAAATATAATGGGAAATCCTCCTTTGGATATAAATTTGGACATCAAAGATCTAAAGAGGTGGATGATAAGAGAAGGATACAAAAAATTGAAGGACATCTCCAATTGGGAATCAGATGGTACATGGAAACATTGGGACAGACCCAATTTTCCCAATGATTTATCTAATCAATGGAACCTCATGATCTCTCTTCTCACAGGAGCAACACCGATAGACAAAAACAAACAAGATGAGTACTACTGGAAGCCATGGAAAATTTTAGGGGCTAATATTCGCAGGTGGGCTAATTTTCCATGCTTTTTCCAAAAAGAAGATTCGCCAATTCCCATTTTTTTTTTAAATTGATTTGCCCAAATTTTATAGTATAAAAATATTTTACCCTAAAAATCACCAAAAATTTATATATACTAATATAAAATGATTACAAAACTAAATAATTTTACAAAATTAACATCAAAAATTTTACAATTCACATATTGGGGACTACTAAGATAAGCCAAGTTTTTAAACTTTAAGATAAATGTCCATCCTTAAAATTATCCCTGCTGGAAGCCTATTGGAGGAGAATACTCAGCTAAGACCGGATATGAAAAAATCCAACATCAGAGGTAGTATAAATGACAATATTGGAGGTAGGCCTGGAAGGTGGAAACCCTTCCAAAGATCAAGATTTTCCTATGGACATTGTTGCACAACAAATTATTAATAGAAAAAAACTTAAAAAAGAGAGGAATATGTGGACCATCTCGATTCCCACTCTGTTTGGAGGCAGAGGAAACAATTCAACACCTTTTTATAGAATATTCCTTTTCTAGAAAATGTTGGGAGATAATGGTGTCACCTATCGAAGAAAATTTGAATTATAGGCTCCCTCTAAATTAGTTCATAGGTAAATGGAAAAGCAACTTTCCATACTCCTTCAAAAACAAATCTACAATATAGAGATTCTAGAATAGTCTTCCATCTTTCCTCTGTTGGAAAATATGGTTAGCAAAAAATAGGAAAATCTTCAAAATTAAAAATCCAACAGTAAACAGAGTAACTTCAAAAGCCTGGGGATTGATGACTGAGTTTCTCTCAGCTAAAGGACTTTATAGAATATATATGGTTCATCTTCAGCATGAAGAGAGAAGTTGGATAGGATTTTCCTTTAACAAGATCAACATCAGCTTCCTGCAAAAAAATACAATGGTTCAACAAATATGGAAAATAAGAAATACTGAGGCAGAGTTTCAGAGTTGAATACACTCTCTAAACAGAGCTTGCCTTTTCTTTGATGGAGTGTCAAAGAAAAATCTAGGAAAATCAGGATTAGGAGGCATTATTATCCATAAAGAAAAAACAAGATAGACATACTATAGCTGGGGATTAGGACAAATGCCAAATAATAAAATAGAGCCTTATGGCCTTCTTTTAGGCCTCAAGATTCTAAGGGAAAAAAAAACAATAATGCAATCATCTTTGGAGACTCCTTTCTTATCATACATGCAATGGTTAGTGAAAATCCTCAAAAAAATGCAGCCCTTAATAAACTACTGCATAGAGCAAAGAATTTAGCAAAGCATATAGGAGTGGTCGATTTCTATCGCGTCCTTAGAGTGAACAACAAGCATGAAGATTCCCAAGCTAATGAGGGAGTCCAAAGAATTATTGGCAATGTCAAAAATTATGGAATCACATCCCATCTCCCTATTCCATGATGTCTTCTTCTTCGTCCCATTCCTTGATGCATCCACAACCTTACATAGGATAGTAGAACTACTCTCAACCCATGATAATTTTATCTGTCACCTCTCACTTCAATCTTATAAAAACAGACATGCACGATCTTCAAAATATCCCCAGCATATTGACTTACAGTACCCTCACCCTGAAACTCTTACTCTTTCTTGTGACCCCTCATTGAACTGATTCTCCTCTTCTCTCTTATAAAAATCGTGATCTGTATAGTGTTAACATAGATTTTCCTGAAAGCACTAGTCCGCAGCATCCTCAACGCAAGTATCTTGGCTCCATCCCGTCCCTTCTTTCAATCCCAATTTCGCACAGTCTTGATCCTTTGTGTTTACAAAGTAGTCCCCCCTCCCTCCACCTTCTAATTTTCACTCCCTTATCTTCCCCTCATTCAGAGTGACTTTCCAATTCAAAAATTGCCTCGATTATCTTGACTTTCCCATCTTGTAAAATCAGATTTTTCATCCACAAAGAAGGCAGAAGTGCAGTCTCCAAAAATCAAAGAAATGCACATAAAGAAGGAAGAAAAGTGATCAAAGGCAAAGTAGTGGCAACAACAGCCAGTAAAAAGGAAGCAGCCCAAATCTACAAATCCTCTTCAAGCAAATGGACACATCAGAATATCAACAACACCCCTGTTCTTTTTGTAAATCCCACAGAGTGGTGATAGAAAACTTGAAGAGTCAAATATAGCAAGACAAATCCTGCACAAAGGCAGAGATGGATTTTGTGTGGGATGGCCATCCTCCGTTCGCAATGGGATACATGCACCAAAGATGTAATGAAGGTCCAAAATCGATGCAACCATTTGGAAGAGTCTCTCAATTTTTTGAGGGAAGCTCTCAACAAAAAGTCATAACAAGGATCCACCTCTCAGGATCATGGAAGCAGATACAGAGACAACGAGAACACTGTGAACAAATGATCTTCCATAGCTCCAGGCTTATTATGTTTTCACTCAGGAAAATAGTAGATAATATAGTTTAAAAAAAATTCAAGTCAAATGTATTCTTCTTTTAGACCACTTTGTTCAGAAATATAGCACAAGTGTAATAGTATCTATTGCAAAAAGGATAAGAAAAAATAGTAGCCTTGGAAGCACTCATGGAGTAATGCCTCCCTAATAGATAAACCCTTTTTGTAAATTTTTTGGGGCGATTTTGTAATGACGAATTTCTTCTCCTCCTCCTTTTCTGATAATACAACATAACCAAACTTGTGCGAAAAAAAAAGAGAAATTTCTTTGTATAAGCCTTGGATCAGTGCCTCATATTTTGCAGTGTTATTTGTGCATTCAAATTGAAGCCTACATGCTAGCATTGTCTTTTCACCTTCCAGATTGATTAATATACAACTAGCTCCTGCATATTCACCAAATTTTGATCCATCAAAGTGTAATGTCTAGAAAAAAGTATTAATACAAGGTTTATCTATGATATTTATACACTTGGAAGATTCTGGCTGAGAAAAATTTTCAATTTGAGAATTAACTGAGTTGGTGAGAAATGGAGATTTCTAAACATTAAAATTTCCCAAAAAGGATTTAGTAGAGTAATTGTCGAGAATGTAATTAGTAAAATCCATGGTTTCATTCTCATCTTCAAATTCGGTAATTGAGTACTTCATGTGTTTTTCATGGTCTATTCTAATTTGATTTTCCTTACCATTATAGGGAAGCCACAAATGAGACCAATCAGTGGAAAAATAACCATGAAGATTTTCTGACCAGTCTCTACTTCCTCTCTTTTTAAAGTTTTCTGCTCTTTAGATGTTTTTTTTTTTGGGTTCGTCCCTAAATGAAACCTTCTAAGTTTTTATATCTTCTTGTGCAGATTTCTTCTCTAAATAAAGGATTATTTTTTCAACAGAAATATCTTCTTTCATGTTCTCTACCAATGTAGCCTTATTGGCTCTGTCTACAAAAATAGAAATATTAGAAGAAAGAGAGGATATGTACCATTCTATTTGTACATCTACTCTAGGCTTAGATGTGGTTGGGATCTTATTGAGTAGCTTATTAATTCTGTAGTTGAAATATTTGATCTTTTCTCTTGTATCTTCTTTAAGATTGGAAATATCATTGATAAGAGTAGCAGTAGTACGATCATCATCAAATTTAGTAAGGAATTGTTCCTCAAAAATATCCCAACTAGTAATTGTGCTTGATGGTAGTGAGAAATACCATGATCCAGCTGATCCTTGAAAAGTATAAGGAAATAATATAACTACACAATCTTCTTCAGTGACATCATTAAGATTAATGGCAAGCGTAAAATTATGAAGATTTTCTTCTGCAGGTAGACCATCATCTGGATTTTACTTAGGCAACCATATTTTAGGATGCTTAGGTAAAGGATGAAGAGGGTCTGGTAATTGAATAGCTCCAGGATTCTGCCAAGGTTTGGTTGCCATTGTGTTAAGTGGAGGATTAGTTTTCCCTAAAGGGGGATTTGGAGAGGAAGAAGTAGTTCTAGTAGTGGTTTTTGGTGTATAAGAAACAACTATGGAACTAATATTGCTTGAGGCAACAATTGTAGACTGGGAAGAAAAAGGAATGTGAATTGATGAAGAACTTGTGTGAGAAGAACTTGTGTGAGAAGATGTAAAAGAAAGAGGAATAAATGATGGTGTTTGAGGGGAAAAAGAGGATTGAATCACACTAGTAGATGATTGAGTTCCGGATATATGAGATTTCCTACGATGTGAATGGAGAAGAAATTCAAAAGGGATTACTCTGAGATTGTCACTCTTAGAATGGTTAATACACCAGTGCCCTCAAATATTGAAGTAACACTTCCTTATGAGGCTTCAGAAAATACAGGTTTCTCTGCTAAAATAGAAATTTCTTCCAATTTCTTTATTAATTTATGTACTTCAGGTGATTTTGGAGTATAATCTGAAGAGATTTCTTTATGAATAGAACTAGGATATTTGGGGGGAAATTGAACAACTTTTGATATAAGAATATGAGACCTTGAACCAGGACTAGAAGTTGTAAACTTGGAGGGAGAATGACTCTTCTGATGGTATTTTATTTTTGGATTAAGATTTGGTACCATTGATAGTTAGATGGACCTCCTTCTAGCACCAAAAATGTTGAGGCCCCGAAAATTGGTGGAACAACATAAGGGAAAGATCGAGGACTTAAAAACTGTCCCTTTTCCATTTGGAATGGTGGCTCTGATTGGATTTATGGGACCATTTTCCCAGTGAAATATAATTGGGTGAATGGATGGATTTATAAATATCTATAACTTGGTATATGGAAGTAATAGCAAGCTTGCAACAAATAATATATCTATTTATTATGTATCCCAGGATGAAATATATTCTTTGTGCAATTTATAAAAATGATATTTCAGTGGATGCAAATGAAGGTCATACAAACACTTAGAGATATGAAAATGATTTGAGATAATTTATTTAATTAAATAGTTAATTAAATAAATTGGATAAATATTATATCACAACTGTTAAATGCCTGCATTGAATATGTACCAAAAGATAACAATCTAACATGTTCAAAAGTGAGTTAATGCCAACCTGAATTCAAATAGATACATGAAACAAAACATCATAAGATAAATAACCATGTCTCATTTGAAACAAAAATATAACATATAGGATCAAAGTACCATGTATATGTTCACTCTGCTCATTTGAGAAAAAGTACTTGGTCCAACCCTTTCTATTCAGAAAAATTCGAGAGTACAAAACTGCATCTTCTGTAAAGTCTTCTTTTCAAAATTATAGGACCCCTTCTTCAAAGACATTGATGGGTTTATATATAAAAATAAAAGTCTTAAAATAGTTATTAAAATAAAAGTTGAGGTTTAAAACAAATCTCCTTAAACTAAGTAAAAATTAAACAGAAACATAATTTAAAGGGGTGACTTGCTTGATGATTGTCCTGTTGTCTCATCAACCATTCATTCCTTCAGCTGAAGGATGTTAAGAATAGGTTTAATATCAGGAGGTTGGCCTAGCTTGATGCATAAATGTGTAGTGAAAAAATCATCAGAAAGTGGAGGCAACATGTAGGAGGATGTATCTGTAAGACAACGTAGCATAAGCCATTGGCTATGAGGATTTACTAAGTATATCCAATACTTATCCCAATCTAGTTTTTCCAGGTTTCTGATGTGTTCCTCTTTTACCTTTAAAACTTCTTGCCATTGTCTTATCAAATCTTTCACAATAGGAAGTGCACTGGGAGGACATCTATCAATAAGGTTTGCAACAATGAGATTTTGACTAACAGTTTCCATAATGTTAGTAGCCACATATTTTGCTCTACAAATTGCTCTTTCAATATGTTTCAACTTTATGTCCCAGTCAGTAAACAATATTTCATTTTTTGAGTCTTCAATGCTAGGTAGTTTGGCCTTTCGGTCATCAGCAAAACACTGCCAGGTGACATATTGTGAAACCTTATCATCAATCTCATCGAAATTGATCCTCTAGTATGATATTTGATTCATCACCGAATTTCTTTTCTCACACAATTCAAGAATATTTGATAATTTTCTACAAAAAAAGACTTATTGTTGTGCCAATAGAGTATTTAGTTCCAAGGCCTCTTTTCTAAATTCATCAATATTTGGATTATCCTTCAAATTCTCTACAAAAACCTGCAATTGATGAATTTGAGTGTCCTTTGAACTAATTTCATTTTGGTGTTGGATCTTCAATTGGTACATGCTCTCTTGGAGCTACATGACCTGTACCTGTAGCTGCTGGTTGACATGTTGGTTCTCTACTTGTAGCTCAAGTTCTAATTGGATGATTCTTTCGTCCTTTTATTTCATCAATTGTTGAACCTCAGAATATTTATCAATAGTTGCAGAGGAATAAGCTCCTGTGAACTAAGTTAGGTGAGTTAGATCCTGTGAAGGATCTTCTTGTGAGTCTTTCCAGACAACTTCCAATGAGACATCTCCTTGGAAAAGGGGTTGAGATTACTTTGATCTCCTTATTTTATTTTTCCTGCTCATAACTGATTTATGTTTAGGACCATAGAAAGTATCTAGAGGAGGGATTTCCTCAATATTAAGTACAATTTTAGTAGTGGGGAAGTCCGAGATTATTTCCACTTGCTTAAAGTGCTTACTAATTTTTCAAAGGGCCTAGCAGTGACTGAGTCCTGACTTTTAGTTTGAGGCGTATGCACAAAATTTTATTGATCAGTAATTATAACTCCTTGGTCTCCCTGGAATTTTATGCTAAAATCCTTCTAAACATCACTCATATTACTTGGGAAATCTAAATCCATAGTTTGAACTTCGGCTGATATATCTTGCTCAGTTTAGCTAAGGACTTCAGTATCCTTAGGTGCTGGTTAATTTTCCTTTTCCTTCTATGTTAAGGGTTGGGAGACTTCCAACATTTTCAATGGAATTTCTTCCAATCTCTTGTTCATGTATTGTTTAAACTTTGGAAATTGTTGTGGATGGAGGCGTAGGGATTCCAACTTCTGAACTATAGAGTAGTTATCGACTGACTCAAATAAGTCATCGAACTCATCATCTTCATGTACAAACGGCCTAGTTTTAACCTTGTTATTAAAATTATTGGCAAGTTTAATCGGGTCGTATTGTCTGTTTGAAATTGTAAACAATTTCAAACATTCAATTTGGTTGATCTCTAAAACTGCATGCTTGTAATTTTCCAGACCATAAAATCCACAATTAAATGGAAAGGAAGGCCATGACGCTTTCTTAGCTTCCTTTAGAAAGATGGTTAATCTGTTTCCAACAGTTTGATATGCTACTTCTATTATGAGAAGCTTATCAGGAACATACAAGGGTAAAACATGCTGCTGAGCTAAGCTGCCAAATACTCTGACATAGGTGAACATCTCTTCTCCAAAAAAATTTCAAATGGAGGAAAAAATAGCTTGAGCCTCTTTTGAGAATCTAGGGGATTTCTCATTAAAGATAGCTTGAAACAAAGGGAGAATGACTCCATGAAAGATTTTATAAAAATGGTTCTCAAATTTTGACTCCCATAACATGCTATGATATACATGAATGGGTAGAGGGTCCTAAGTACTCCATTTCCATCCCATGACTGGAAAATCTGAAGTGAAACACGCAACTTCCATGATATAAGCACTCATATAAAACGGGGGAAATTTTTTGGAGGAAATAGAATGATTTTTCCTATATTCAAAAATTTGAGTAGCAATATTATTGGACAGAATTTTTCCCCAATCCATAACATAAGAGTTTGGAACTACTTCCATTAGGGGAACCTATTATACTGAAAATTTGGTATTGGCAGGCTAACCAAAGAGCCTAGACATCATTGTAGCAACATAACAATAGGGACTAGAAATGGAGTCAGTAGAATACATACCCTTGTCATCATTATTATGCTTATTGGGTTGCTTCTCCATTGCCTGATTGGATTTTATTTGAGCTTTTTCTCACTTGAGAACCGCAACAGAAATTCCTTGTCATAGACCTTTTCTAGGTCTGGGGTGTGGTACATTAGGTTCAAGTCTTTGGCTTTGAAGGAGCCAATCATCGTTCCTCTACTGGTTAGAAAATTCCTGTCCCCAATATTGAGGTTATCATTTATCCATCTTACCATATCTATGTATGGTAATATTTTAGGCCGCTCAACAATTCGATGCAGAAAATAATTGGCCACTTCTTTTGTAGTGACTTGTGAGGAATCTGAAGCATCACCAGTAAATTTCCTCTGAACTTTGTGAGTTTTCTCATCCTCAAACAATTTATACATGGCTTACCATGAGGAAGATCCACTTTGAGGTCCACACGTCGTGTTTGTAAACAAAGGAAGCATCTATGTTTTATCACCTGTAGAGGGTGCAGGATTCACAGGGGCCGTCAATTTCTTAGCTTTCTTGAGAGATTTAGACATCTCCAACAAATTTTGTTTATTTGGGCTCACCTGTGAATAAATGAGAAATGATAAGCTGAAAGAGGAGACTTTGATTTTACAAATGGACAAGTACCGTATTAATGAAAACAATTAAACGAATGAAACTTGGCACATTGCTAATATATGAATTCAATGCTTCTTGCGATCAAATAATTTTGGAGGCATGGGCTACAAAACTGTTAAGTTATGGCATTAATAGTCGATATGGGTTGATGTGCCCATGTAATCATTTCAGCATTAAAACCAAATCTGTCACATCGCAGTGTTTGTCATATGTGAATCTTTGTAAAATACTGATCGACTTAGTTTTGCTGATTATGATACCGTGATTGCAATATCGGCGAAAATGGATGAAGGCCAAAAGTGTTTGTGTTATGAAAATGTGATTTACGATTTGTGATAGACTATATCACATCGACGAATATGGTCGACGGAGAAGAACAATTTTTTTGTGAAAAGGCGATGCGATAAAGCATATCAGATTAGGAAAATATGGTGGGTCAAAATAAGACCGTCGAGGTGGAGTTGCAAAATGCGAAATGTGATTTGCGATAGCCTACATGGCGTAAGTGGGTCTCGTAAGCTTTCCCTTATAGAATTTGTTTGGAAAAATGCATTTTCCCTATATAAAAGTGCTTTTTTTATATATTGCATCGCAATATGTTTTGAGTGGCTTTTAGGAGTCATATGTGTTACATTTGCGGTAATTCGATTGCAATAATGTGATCTTTATCTGCTTGAGTTCTTTTAAGGCCAAAATTCAGGGTGTTTTCCCCTTTGATTCATATTTCTATCTAGATGAATCACTCTAAGGGTCTTATTTGTTTTACTCTAAAAAAATTATAAAGGGTTCCCATTATTTTCTAATGTAACTGAGCTAAAATAATGTAGGTTGTTGAATAGCACAATAGGTCCCTAAAAAGTACCCTCCTATAATTTGCAACATATGAAAGGGAAATGCTCATAGTCAATACTTTTGAGCCATGTAGTATCCCTATAGCTAAGGGATATTGATGTTTGGAGTGGCTTGGAAACATTCATGTATATACAAATTGTGGCATATGATGTGCACCATCATTGCATTATTGCATATGATTTTTCTATAAATGTTCATTTGGTTTTTCCTATTCCCTCTAAGACCAACTCTTCCAAAAATTCATAAGATAAGGAGTATAGGAAGATCCATACTAGTCCTTTCAAAAAATATTCTTCTTCTGGTTTGAATCTTCCGATCCAAAATTAAAGATATAGTCTAGTGGAGTTAAAAAAGTATGGTCCATTTTAGAATACTTAAAGATGGTTTTGAATAACCATTTATATCCCAACTTAAGTTCTACATGTCCTTTTGGTTTCCATAATGTTCTAAACCACAAGATCAACGCTTCTTTCATTCGCTAGATACCCATAAACTTAACTATGGTCATATGATCCTACATATATTAATTTTTTTTAACTATTTTAATCTAGGTTATATAATATAATTTTATTTTAGTTACCTATTAAATACATGTTCTCGAGTCACTTGAATTTTTATTATTATGGTTAGTTGAGATCAAGATGATCTTCTCTAAGCTCACCCCTAGTTATTTTTGGATCTAGATTCACTTCTTTATTATATTCCTTTATATCTAGCTAAGAAATTTTGATATTAGCACTAATTAGAGTTTCCTACTATAACATTTCAAAAGGAGAGGTTTGTACCCCCTCCTCCAATATTCACCATGGAATGTGCTTAAAATACCTAAACTGCTAAGAAGGAGAGCAATCACATTGGAACTATTTCTTTTAAAGTGTATTATTTATTTATATTTTTTAAAGATATTATAATGTGTATTCAAATATGGTTGTTATTGTATCAAATATGGTATTAATACAAATAAAAACTATTTGGTTTGAAATTTCTTTTAAGTAGTTTTGAAATTTCAAATATTTATTTATAAATTGATTTGAACTCGTTGTTTTAGAAATATCATTAAAGTGTTGACTAATATAAATTTTAATATACTCAATCTAATGTGAAATTACCCTTTACAATGTTAAAGAAAAACCTAAGCTTAATAAGAGAATTGCATTTTAAGGGCTTCAAGTTTGATATAGCTTGTAGCTTGTACACCAATTTAACATTTTTCATCTCCATCTTTCCTTGTACTTTCTAGATAATGTTTTCATCCTCTACCACAATAGGCATAAATCTAGTTGAATACTTTCAATTTAAGACAAAAGAGTAAGATCTATTAGTGATATGCAAGACTGCTTCAAGTTTAGCTTGTTACTCTCCACCTCTCATTTCTATATTTTCATGATCTCATGAATTGTTATTCCTAAAATTTTTGAATACCTAGAAGTATGAGTATAAATTTCACTTTCCATTCTATTGTTGAAATGAATGAGGGTTACTTGAATGTGTTGACGTGGTGTTCACTTCTCCTTTGAGTTCAACACAAGTTAATGATTCACATAGAAATCAACAATTATTATCACATGGACTAACCATATTTATCCAATATAATCATATCTAAGATTTAACACTGACTCAATTAGTGGTTATGCAATTTTAACAACCAGTGGGTGCAATAATTAAGACTACGTAGACTTAGGGCAAGCCATGAAGCTAAGATAAACATCTACCAAAGCACTAGGAGTGGAGTGAACCCAAATCTTCTAGTTTCTCCAGATCAAAGGAATCCACCTTGACCCAACAACTAATTACCAATAGATGGAAACATAATCTCATTAAATCACATTCAACACCACTCATTGAGCACTTTGAAAATAAAATAGCTATAGAAAATTTGTGAGTATCCCACCTACATCACTCCTAACGATTTGGATAGATTTATAATATTTCAATGCATACATGTGTGGATGTGTTGGTAGTACAAAAGGTAAAGGGTGGGGTATAAATGTCATCCTTTCATTTTCAAAGTACCATTGCCACTTATCTAAGCACTCTTCAACTATGCTATCCTTCCATGTATCATATTATAGTTGTTAGATCTCTGCTCAAAATAAAATACTTGAACTATCTTCAACTAAATATGTTTTAGTTACTAGCACAACCACATCAATAAATTTGGTTGATATACACATCAATAAATGTGGTTGATATACTTCGTAGACATCAACTTACAACATATATCAACCACATTTATTAATATGGTTATGCAAAAATGTCAAATTAACTATTCACTACACAAATCACACTTTAACTTTCTACTTCTAAAACAATAATAAACATAGTACATTCAAGATTCAAAACAATAATACATTTAGTAGTCAAAATTAATACATATGATAGTTTAAAAAAATTGATAAAATAAGCCACCTATTGGCACCTACCATTAATAAAATACAATAATTGTCTCAAATCAACATGGTTAAGATCAATGATAATGAAAAGAGAACGATCTCTGGTTCATAGAAAATATAAATATAAATCACGGCGCACGATAGAGGCTTTGTGATCAACCACATAGATAATATATTAAATTTATTTATTTTTTAAATCAAATTTTATGCCTTTATTTATTTAAAAATCAAAATTTCTTAATCCCAGACTAAAACCTACGAGGTAATTAATTTTTTTTTTCTTAAAACCATATAGAAGTTATTTCATGATTTTCGAAAACATAAAAATTCCTCATACTTGCCTCCTTCTTCGATTAATTAATATTAAAATAATTATTCAATTGCTTTTATACTCGAGAATGATCGCCTATTTCTTTCAAAAGTTTTCCACCATTTTTGTCAAATACGTATTCCTGTGAAAATTGATTTTGCATGGGATTTCGTTCTAACGCTTGGCGTATTAAAGGCACTTAGTACACAGAGTCTCTTAATCAGATCCTCTTTAACCTTTTATAAGTCAAAAGTTTTCAACCATTCCATCCGTAATTAAATCATCTATAACCTTGTCTATGTCAAAAAATTTCGAACATTTTATCCGTACTCAATTAGGCTTGACTTACGTTTCATGTTAGGTGCGCTTTCACCAATTGAACATGGTCATGTGTAACTTCAATATAAAAATTCCATTGATTATGTCTGATTTCGTCCTACGATGTTGACTTCTTCGTCCCTTTTTAATGCATATCGGATTGACTCCACACATGTTTAAATGGGGTTGGTATTAGGTACCATGTATATTATGATCATTTAATGTATTCTGAGACAACGTCATACGATCAGTGGATACGACATAATGAATATTGATATTCTAAAGTGAATCATATTATTATTGCAATGTGCATAATTCTGGTGATGCATATTACAAATGGACAGATCAGGCCTTCATATATATATATATATGACTAATCCTTTGCGTAGACTATATATATAAGATTATGTAATACCTTGCTTTTGACCATTTATATCCATTAAATTGGTTTATGCACAAGTTTCAAGTTATAAACAATTCGTTATAATGATGATAGTCAAGGTATGAGCTTATATAAATGAATGTATGTGTAAATGATGTAAATATGTTTGTGTGGATGGCTAGTGTGCATTATTAGGTCAAGGCTTGACTAGTGAATGACTAGGTATATAATGGTGATAAATATGATTTCCATGTAGTGGAGTTTTAATATTACATTGAAGACATGTAAGTATTTTTGTGGATAATTAAGGTAAAGGGATAAAATCACTTCAGAAAGCATAAGAGGGGTTATGAGTCTACTAGGGGGAATAGGCAAGGGGTCCAATGGGGGAATGTAATCTTATGTTTCCAAGAAGCTCTTGTCGTTTCATCATATCCCTAATGTAAATCTCATCCACCATCTTTCATTTAGAATCTAATCATTCAGTGAATGTTATCGTTTGTCATGAAGTCCACCTAACATAGTTATGGAAGCATAAGGTCGGGTAAAATCATTACATGAAAGTGTACAAGATGTGCATCCTCATGGAAACTCATCCCTCCACTCCAATAGGGATTTTCTTCGACTCCATTCTCATGGAAACTTTTTCCATTCTCACTTTTCAACATAAACACTCTCCATTCTCATGTTTTGAACATTGCACCCTCGGGTTTCAGACTGATATACTAACTTGAAACTGACCAAAATCAACTATGCGAGAGTGACTTGACAACCTAGAAAGAGAGATGGATGGTTGTAGAGGAGCATAAAGGTTTTCAATTTAGGAAAAATTCCTTTCTCATGTTCATTACTTCTCATTGGGTTCTTAAAGCCAAGGTATTATATCTCCATGTTATTCCTAGATGGAAAATAATATGATGGTTATTTATTTCATATGTTTTAGAGCTCTTGAACGGAAAAATATTCCTAAGGTGCATTTTAGTCAATAAAAAATATATTTTCCTTGTGTTATGTGGGTAGCATATAAGAAAGCAATCATTGTTTATGGGTCAGATGGGTTCTTTGGAGTGGTTAGTTATGAAGAGATTGGTTGATTCTAAGAGGAAATGAGTTGTGTTGAGTGATATGTGAGTTTGTAACTACTTTCCTTTGCCTTGGAAGCCTCAAATCCTAGCTTGGGGATGTAATCTACACTAGATGTCTATAGTTGGGTGGAAATTTGGTTGCACATAACCAATTTGTTAAACCATCTTGATTAAAATATAAGTGCTCCATATTTTACCTCTATTCTCTATTTATGACACAGATTGGATAATTTTATTTTTTTTCATCCATTTAGAGTGGAAAAGGTGGAGGAATAAGCTCATAGGACCATTTTTACTAGTGAAACCTAGTTTGGAAAATGGGGGTCTAAAACCTTCCAGGAGCATTTTGAGACATCAAACAACATTTTTTGGGGCAAAACTTTGTTGCTCTAGTGTTGTGACATAATCATATTTTATGCACATATACTTTTCCAATGGCATAAGAATGACCTCAATCAGAGTCCATATGCACAAATTATGCCACTTAGAAGTTAACCTTCCTATTTTCACCACCATAATTCGAGAAGATGCCATGTCATACCCCATGATTCATGGAAAATGAGCTAGCCACATTATTATGAGGATGCAGACTCTAGAAGAGACCATATTGTAACTCTGGATAATAGTTGAGGTAGTCAAACCTAACCATTAGTAGACTATCGAGTTGCGTTATAACTAAGCCACTAGGAGGAAAAGGGGTTCCATTCTTTTTGAGAGAATTTTTTCCATGAATGAGCACAATTATTCGAGAGGATAAGGGATAGAGAAAATAGAGAGGATTTGTCATTGTAGTACCCCACAAACCATAGGCCATACTTCTCTGTACTCGCAACCATTTTTTATTTAGACAAAGAGAATAGAGAAACCTCGCCCTTTAACTTCGTTTTCTCCCAAAAGGGTTTCATGGGTCATATATTATGTGAAATCATGTCTTATGAGTTTCTATTTCATTTTTATCTATTATTTTCATAAATTTAAGTTTCATGAATATGTGACTAACAATAATATCGAAATCTAGAAATCTAAAGAAAAATAAAACCTTAATAATGTAGATTTTAGATTTTTAAATATAGTTTTATCAGATCGGTTGTAACGAACTATCCATTGGAATATCCATGATAATTTATAGATCATATTGGTATCAAAGACAAGTTTCTTTGAGTATATCGCGTATATTTGCAAGAAAACTAGATAGGCTAAGCCAAAAGTCATAAAACCCTCGTCGTGGTTGAGAAATTTGTGAATGACCCTCATGATCCTACAGAGGACAAGTTTTTACGGTTGGAAGCACAAGTCACAGATATAAGTCATAATGAAAATATCCTCGTGTTGGACATGATCAATAAGCTTGGGGTATTTGGAGAAGATGGTGGTTCTAATGTGGAGAAGAGATCAGAGAGGAGATTAGGAGACCATGAAGAAACATAAAACCAATTGAAGAAAGGACTTGAGAAATATCAACCCATTTCAATTGTTGTGAACCATTCACATTCCTTGTTCAAAATGGAAGCGAAGTTTGATATCAATATGTCCCAAGGTGGGATCAAATATCTAAATCTAAATCATTGGTTTTAGCAATTAGAAGTGTATTTTAGTGTCCATCATATTAAGGAATAACATAAGATTCATTTGTGTGGATGAAATTAGAGGGCCATGCCCTGGTTTGGTGGGAAGGCCACACAAATACTATGAGAATGGAGGGATATACTTCGTTAAATAAGTTGGAGGACTTTAAAACCTTCATAAAATCATAATTTTACCCTTTTGGGTAATGTAGAGGGCAATGGGATCTGGTGGAACTATTTTAGGCAGAAGCTGGGGCAAAGCATACAGGAGTACACCACATAGTTCGAAACGATGACCATAATGTCGGGTATCTCCCCAAATAACCCAGATTTACTCCGAAAGTATTTAGTGGGCCTACATAGCCATATGTAGAAGAAATTGATGTCATTCAAGCCTAAATCGATGGGTGATGCTTGCGTATAGGCACAATACCTAAAGAAAGTAGGTCTGAAGAAATGGAAATCAAGCAGATCTAAGAAAAAGGAGAAATAGGATGCTTCTAAGGAAGGGAATAAGAAGTGGTAAGAGGGAAAATACAAAAATACAACAACCACAACACACAAGTGAAAATATCCCAACAACCAGTATAACCATCACATCATTGATAACCATAAATAGAAGAAGTGTTGGATGTTGAATCTAAAGCTTAACCCAAAGAACAAAGAAGAAGAAAATAAGAAGAAGAATCTCACGACCACCGATTTGAGCAACCATGTTGAAAGAAAATCAAACGTGGATGAGGGAATTACATGTACGCTAGTGCAAAATGATGTGAATCTAAGTATCCTTCAACAACATGACAAGAAATAAATCACCAAACTCTTCCACATAAAGATACATGTTAAGAAGAAAAAGATTTATTCTTTGTTTAACTCAGGATCTAGGAAAATATCATTGCAGTAGATGTTGTGTAACCAGCTCCAAAAAGAGAAGAAAAGAGATATAAACGCCTTATAAATGAGCCACTTCGAGGGGGCAACCTCCAATACATTAAATAAATGAACAATTCTTGGATGATACAATTTACAAAACCTCCTTTCTATATATAGGAGTCCATGGGGCCATAATGTAATCCTAGTGGGCCACAATGTAATCCTAGCCGACCTAACAATAATAATTTAAGGGCACAATAATAACAATATGGGGTTACAGGGGTACAATAATAACAATAAGGGGGGCTACACTAACATAATAAGGGGCTACACTATTAATATAGGGACTTAACATGCCCCTCTCCTTCAAACAAGTGTTGTCCTCAACGCTTGATTATTTCTTGATGCTTCTGTATAAAATTCTCATCCTCCCATGTGAAATATTCTACAGGAAAGTTCTTCCACTTGCCGAGATACTCTGAAATTGATCGTACTCGTCGATTTCTTGTTTCTATGACTGCTTCATAAATTCTTTAGATGTGATGTTGATCTTCCCATTGTTTCATTAGATTCTGCACCAAAGTTGGGTTATCCTTTGAGAGTTGGAGAACTTGTTGTTGATGCTTGCTGTGATCTTCCACTAATTTATCATCCATATTAGCTATTATTTGATCCTTAAAACCATCCAACTTAGCCTCCATATCTTCTTTTAAACCATCTATGTCATCTTCGATTGCTCTTCGTAAGATCGAAACTTGTTGCACTTGGTACCATAATTTTGATATCTCATACTGCAACTCTTCCTCTTCATGCATCATAGTATAGATTTTTAAGGGATTAATGGGTATGGAATTAATTTTTGGAGGCATTATAGAACCCAATATTGATAAAAATTCTAAAATATGCCCTTGGAATCAATTCAAATGGATTCTTCAAACAAGACTTATGCAATTCGGAAAAAAAACACACACCTTTTTCTTGCTTTTGAGGAGCTCGATATTGAAATTGGAATATCTCTGTGATTTCAGCACTTAAATATCTGAATTTTGGTACCAACATAGCCCTCTGAATTATCTTTCAAATTCCATAGGTATGACCTGATTTGGATTCTCCAAGACAAAGTTGTGTCCAATCTCCCACAATGACCTAAATTCTATACTAGCTCCAAGAGAGCAAACTTGTACGACTTGCCACATGTCATTTTTTCCTCTTTCAGCTCTAAAATTGATAGCCAAGAAACTAAAGTCCGTGTAATTGTGACCACTTTTTACAGAGTTCCAATCCGATGCTCAGAGAGAGAGTTATGAAGGATTTCCCACGCTCACCTCTTTGAGATGAAATTCAAGAGCTTGCCTAAGACCTAACTTCCACAGATCATATCTCCAAAAATATTGTGAACCAAGCTCTGAAATGTTTTGACGAATTTCCTCAGGATTTTAGATTTGCACCATACGAATTTCAGATTCTGAACCTTCGTAGAAAACAAATTATAGCGAAAATTCCATGATGACTTGTTTAGGAGCTTGAAAAAAGACCTAACTTCCACAGATGATATCTCCGAAAATATTGTAAACTGCAAGCTCGAATTTTTAGAAAATCTTCCTCAGATTTTACCAGACTATAAAACTTTCGTGTTCTAAAACTTCATAAAAAACGCTATAGCCAAAATTCCACGATGACCTGTTTGGTGCAGTGAGACCCTAGAATCCAAAACTTCGATACCAAATGTTGTGAAACCAGCTCCAAAAAGAGAAGAAAAGAGATATCAACGCCTTAGAAATAAGCCACTTCGAGGGGGAAACCTCCAATACATTACATGAATGAACAATTCTTGGATGATACAAATTACAAAACCTCGTTTCTATATATAGGAGTCCATGGGGCCACAATGTAATCCTAGCTGACCTAACAATAATAATTTAAGGGCACAATAATAACAATATGGGGGTTACAGGGGTACAATAATAACAATAAGGGGGGGCTACACTAACATAATAAGGGGGGGCTACACTAACATAATAAGGGGCTACACTATTAATATAGGGAGTTAACAGTAGAGTTGGTCAACGAATTGAGATTAGAATTTTGTGATCATCTAAGCCTATACCCGTCACGATGGGTAAAGAAAGATGTAGATTTAAATTAGATTTTCCATCATTGTTGATTTTATTGATGAAGTAAAACTACATGTAGTTCCCCTTGTTGTATGTGGCGTTGTGTTTTGAATTCCCTACATTTACATGTGAGATTTAATATTCATGTTGAGAGCCATCCAATACTAGATCATCAAGAATGGAAAATTATTCATCGTAAATGTGCACAAAGGAAAGTCAAAAAATTCGTTGGTAAGTGTCAACCAGGCCAAGAAAATGATTAGTTCCAACAAGAAGTATGTTTTGTTATTTTTAAGAGAGAATCAATTTATTGAAGAATATGTAAGAGGCAAAGCATCCCCAGAGGGGTGTACTAAGAAACATAAACAAAAATTGGAAGAGTTTCTACATGCATAGAGGGATGTGTTCTAGGAGCCTAAAAGGGTTACCACCTAAGAGGTAAGTGAGGCACGAGATCTAGCTATTGCTAGCCTCCACATTGCCAAACATTGGGCTCTACGGGTAGTCTATTATAGAAGAAAGTGAGGTGAAGAAATAATTGTATCAAATAGTAGAACATGGTGTCATTCAACCAATTACATCACCATGTGGGTCACCCATCATAATTGTTCTAAAGCAGGATGGGAATTGGAAGATGTATATTGATGATAGGGTGTTGAAAAAAATCAGACTCAAGAATAGGTACCCCTTTCCTAGGATAGATGATCTACTGGATCAGTTGCATCAAGAAAAATATTTCACCAAGTTGGACTTAAATTTTGGATATCACCATGTTCAAGTCAAAGAAGAAGATACGTGTAAAACCACCTTCAAAACCAATAAAGGTTTGTATGAGTGATTAGTAATTCAATTTGGCCTATGCAATGCACTAGTTATATTTATGAGGTTAATGCATCATATATTGCACCCTTTTATAGATTCATTTTTTATTTCTATTTGGATGATATACTAGTATACAGTGCTACCTGGGAGGAGCAAATCGCACATTTAATGTAGATGTTGGAGACATTAAAGAAGCACCAGTTGCTTGAAAATCTCAAGAATTGTGAGTTCGTGTAGTAGTCTTTGGTGTATCTGGGGTGTGTGATAGGTGGAGGAGAGGTGAATATAGAACCTACCAAGATGGAGGCCATCATGAAATGTTGATTCCTACTAACTTTTCTAAGGTTAGGAGTTTTTTTGGGCTATCAAAATACCTGAGGAAATTCATAGCCTGATTTTTAGTGGTAGATGTGCCAGTCCTTGCTATAATAGCAAGTGGAAGGAGATTCCAGTGGCGAAAGGGTCAATAAAGGGCCTTAGAGGAAATAAATAAGATCAATCAAGCACTAGTTTTAGCACTACCAAACTTGCAACAACCCTTCTAAGTGGAGATATATGCGAGTGAGTATGTTATCGAAGCGCTCTTGATGTAGGGAAGAAGGCTTGTATGCTACCATTTTGAAGTATTTCATGGGGCAGTTCTTAACTACACTACCTACGATAAAGAACTCTATGTCATGGTGCAATTTTTGAAGAAGTAGAAGCACTATTTGATGGTAACGTAGAGTAATCCACTCATCACTAGACACTACAGTACCTACAAGCCCAAAGTAAGTTAAAACAGACCAAACATTACAAATGGATGGGGTTTCTATAATATTTTAATTTAGTGATCAAGTAAAAAAAGGGAAGCACAAAAAAGCTGGCCGACGTGATTTAATGGCCACCCACACCAAACATCACAACTTCAAGAACTTTGGTTCACTGTACTATTCCAAATCTAAAACTCTGTAGTGAATAAGCTATATAATTGTCTTGTTATGATGAATAAGCTTAAAATATATAGAATAAACACATATAAATTATTTTTAGTTACAACAACAACTTGTATTTCATTTCATGATCCGGAAAGTGGGGAAAAAGGGGATTTTATGCCCTAAAAAGGTTGTTTTAAGAAATAAGCGTAAAAATAAGTAGGGGAAATGATTGGATATGATATCCTAGGTCAAGAGGGACCTATGATCTGAATTTTAGCTCAAAATAATGCTTATAGATATATTAAAGAACTCCTCCTTTCTCGACTAGGCTAGAAAACATTGATTTCCCATGACTTTACTAAACATAAATTTATAAATACAGTGAGAGCATAATTCCCATGAGGGTCTCTGAAGAAAATGAAGAAAGAGGTCTGATATACAACTTATATTAATCACACAGCAAAAAAATGGAGGTTTAATCACTTATACAGTAGAAACAAGGCACCTGACAAGGTTTCAGGAAAAATGCATGTACAAAGCAGCACTCCAGAAAATAACACAATTCACTACAAAAATATATTAAACATGACTGAATATGACATATAAATGCTTAATAATAGAGATAATGGCCTTAGGCCTTCTTATTGGAGCCCCCAGAGGGAAATAAGAACCTCCTCCTCAAAGATAAGCATACAATCAAAGGATGCAACTCTACTGTTGTTGCTCCTGTATAAAAGACACAATTTACTGAAGGAGACTACATTGTGGCTGAAAGTAGATGAATGGCCTCAATCCAAATATAGAAATTAAGCTCAAATCACTCCCCTTTTATCCCTTAAGCAAGCTGATCTAAAGAGAGGATGGAATTCCCGCGTAGGAATTCCTTGCACTAAGTAGTGCAGCAACTCCGGCTAAACAACTGAAGCATGAAAGTGGTCTCAAGACCAAAATAGCTGAATAGATGAATGATCTCCCTTTTATGCTATGCCTTAATTTTATCTTTGGTGAGCCTCCTCACCCCGGACCCCACACAATGTTGAGATGACTTCTTCATGAAGCTTCCTCTTTTAGAACTGCGCTGCCCTAGCTTGCTTCCCTCCTCTTGTGGCTGCCTTGTTGACTTGGTCAACTAATCCACCTCTAATGCCTCTTTCACACTAGGAATCTTCAATATAGTTTAAATATGTGTGTCTTAGGCTGATCCTTGTTCACATTGAACTGGTTTACTTAGGTGATCTCTCCCTCCTCAAGAATGCATGTTGACTTAGTCAAACTGGACTATGTCCTCATCTATTTTGCCCCTGTTCACACTTGTAAGTGTAAATTTCAGCTCCTGAAGTGATCCCCTTCCTTATTAAGGTGGAAATTATTAATGGGCCTCCTTACCCATTTATTCCTCTTCTAAGTGAAAGTATTAAAATCTAATGTTCCAAATTTCCGTGTGAAAATTTGTGAACATTACAGTCCTCCCCTCCCAAATGTTGCTTTTTCCCAAGCAACTGCAAGGATAGGACTGAAGAGCACCCTCTTCTCCCCTACAACAACCTCATAAGATGAAATCCTCAAAGGATCAAGGTGCTGCATCATCAATATATCACCGAGTTGCCCCTCCAAAGTGTGGAAGCCATATTTTGGGAAGCATCCCAAATAGATAACACCGTGTGACAATGAAACATCCATGGAAACAACAATGGGCTATTTCTAGGTCCTCTTGAAGCATGAGGGTTGATATAGATTGGGATTCATCATCCCCATTTGAATCTCTCCTCCCCAAGCTATCAACCAAAAAAAATGAGTCACCCTCCAGCATGGCAACTCATGAGGGATCTCTTCCACCTTGAGCTCCTGCAAGAAAGGTGGGCTGCATTGTAATGTCCCTTTTTCAGGAACAACTGCAGATTGGGAATAATATGAGTTATTACCAATGTCAAGCTTCAGCTATATACCTCATACAGATCTTAAAACACTTAAAATTCAGTAAAATACACAACATAAAAGTTATACCGCATTTTACAAGGCAAAAGGTGGGGAAAAGTGATGATTTTGGCCCTAAAACGTGTGTATTAAGATATTTGCGTAAATATAAGATGGTAAAGTGGTTGGATATGATATCTAGGGTTATTAGGGACTCCCATGTCTAATTTAAACAAAAAAAATAAGTTTTGATAAGTTAAACAGTTCCTCCTTTCCTAACTAGGCTAGAAAACCCTGATTTCCCAAGGCTAGAATTATGCAGAAATTTACTGAAGCATGTGAACGTGGTTTTCTGAAGGGTATGACTGAAATAAGGTATGAATATTCAAAAATAAGCTCAGGGGAAGAACTCATACACTTTACAGAAGAAAATGAAAGAATGCAGAAGAAATCCTCAAGAAAGAGGTGCTACAACCATGTAAAAAGACTGCATAACAGTGACAGCGTAATTTTCAGGGCTGAAGCAGAATTTTATTGATTCTTTAGATCTATATCAGATCAATAAATAAAAATATATATCTAATACAGATCCATATACAAGAAGAGCTAATATATACATTCCCTTTGGGGTTTTGCTCAAAACATGAAGCACCGGAAGTAGATCTGACATCTAAGAATGCAGATCTGCAGAAAGATTCAGAAAATCACTGAATCATGAACATGTAAAATATCTGATCTGAAACAGAACATATATTGGTTGGCCAATCTATGGATCACCACAGTGAAGGATGAATCCAATCACCAGAGATCTCTCCTCCAAAGTGCAAGCAGAATACCCTGCAGCTATAGATCTGCAAATAACGTTGTCTTAGGGACAAGAAAAATGCTATAGCTTCTGAAGATGATATGGCCTGATGCCAGGATGTAGATCTGAAGTATACTCAACAAATGAACACTTTCAGGAGGTTAAATGGCACTCTCACTAAAAAGAGCCACTGCTATCATCTAGATCTGAGCAGATATAGATCTCCACTTGTTGCAACTCACAAGAAAAATAAACCCTCAATCATGAGTAGTGCTGTAATGTAAGGTGAAACTTGGCCCAAGCCTGATAGTGGAGGAGTTTATCACAATTCTCCTCCAAGAGCTGCTCAAGGAAGGAGGTGGGATTCCTGAACAGGAATGCCCAACAAGGGATGTCTAAGCAGACAGACCTTCAGAAATAATGTCTTCAACAACCTCCTCATGTTACCCTCCTCTTCCTTTTATAAGATAGGAGTCTTGCCAAACCCTAGACCACCTTGAATCACTTAAACCCTTTCACATTACAACCTCCTTCTAGAACTGTGTTGTCCCTCAAATAGGTTCAATGCATCTAGACTGCGCTGTTTGACTTGGTCAAATAGGATCCCCTCTTGTGATTTAGCCTCTTTCACATCTGCAAGATATAATTTAAATAGCCCAGATATGTCTCTATTCACATAGGCATTGATTTATTCTAAGTTTTTAGGAGTTTTACATGTCCTCCTTCACAATTTATTCATTAATCATGAAATTCAAAATAAATAAGGCAAAATTAATGTTTCAATTAGCTGAAGCTAATTTAGGAACATTACATTCTCCCCCTCCCAAATGTTGCTTGTCCTCAGGCAACTACAAGGGTGCTACAAAATCTCCCCCCTTCCTCTTGTGGCCTCCTCCTTCAACAGTTTCCACCATTGCTTAAAATTTTCTACAATAATTCCATCTCCCAATGGTTCCTCCCGAGCGTGCAAAGTGGCCTTTGGTAGATAAACCAAATAGCTCTCATCATGAAGTAAAGGAAGGTCTATATGTAAACCTTCTTTCTGATCCATGGCCTCATCAAGAGAGAAGTGATGGTCATAATGGGTAATTTCACCATCAATGAAAGTCTTCCACCTCCATGCTATCATCCAAATGAAATGAATTACCTCCTAGCATGGTAACTCATAATGAAGCTCCTCCAAAATTCCCATGAGAGGCATGCTCCAAGTGCTATGTTGAAAATGCAGCAAGATGATGGAGCTTAGTGAAAGGAAGTCGCCTTCACTAAGTGGGCCCGCAGGCAAATTCTGGCGCAAAAATATATTTTTAGACTATGTCTATTTTTAGACATATGGAGCATGGTCTGGGGATTGCAGTATGAGATTATTGGAGTATGTGTCATGTTGGTAAAAATAGATGGGACTCTATTTTTTGGACCTATAGGTTGAAGTCTATTTTTAGACTTCCTCTCCTTAAAATAGGGAAGTCAAATATTATTTACCCTTAATAATATTTGGACTATAAACTTCAGTTTACTCTCTTGGAGCACTTCAGTTTGAGCCTTGGAAGTGGATCATGCATTTGACAGAGGAATTACGCTATTCCCAAGGGTTTGGTGAGCACATGCATGGTTGAATTCAGTTAGGACTTCAGTGGCAGAAGTTTGGTGGAGTTAATGAGACAGCTAGTGGAGTTGTGTTCTGTTTATTTTAGTTGAACTGGTTGAGATTAGTTTAACTAGCTAATCAATTAGTTATGAGTGGAGGGAATTAAATATTATTTAATTCATTAATTAGTAACTCATTATTCAACTCAAGAACACATCAGTTCACTACAGTGCATGATCAGTTCAGTGGAGACCAGTGAAAGAGGTAGATGAAAGGGTGGAGTTAGCTATCAGTGGCGACATCAGTTGTGCATGAGATTTGCACCACACTTGGAGGAATTGCCCATGATGATTGCGCAGTCAAGCCAAGGAGATTCGAACCTTGGATCTCTATATAGACAGGCCTGGATTGCGCAATAGAGGCAAGGCAATTGGCGGTGAGTTTTGAACCAGTAACCTATTCAAAACTGAGCTAGATTGTGTGTAACTTTATGAGAAAGTACTGAGTACTTGTGAGGAGTATTGTACTGAGTTTGTTACATGATTTATCCATTATAATATACACAATAGCTGCGAGGTTTTCAGCTATGAGCTTTCCCCATACATACTGTGTTAATGTGTATGATGAATTGATGTGCTATCGCTTGTTTTATTTCCGCATGTTTGATGATCTGAGTGGAAGAGATTATGTGTTGCATATAAATTCGAATTGTATGTGACCAGGATAGTATCGGTGGATAATTAATCATTATTCAACAAATTTCTACATGGTATCAGAGCTATTGAAGTAGAGATTGATCATCACAGTGATTACAAACTTATTTCGGTAGACAGAGTCTGCATGCGGGCCAGGTAGCCTCTGGATCCATCCTTTCCTTGAAAGGTGATATATCCAGTAAATGCCCCTGCAGTCGATCTCTGTGCTAGAAATAATTTGTTCTCACAGATCTAGAGCGGTTGAGCTTTGAGGTGGAATTCGAATTTTGCAGCAGTTTTGTTTTCTTGGTGCCAGTGTTGAAAATGTCTTTCAACGGTTTGTGACTCGAATATGCTCTTGAAGGCAGTTCGAATTATGTTGCATGGAAAGATCGCATGGAGGCAGTATTAGAAGATAATGGACTGAAGGAGTTCGTGGATGTGGATTTCCAAAGGCCCACTGATCCTGCTGAAGTCGAAGCATGGCAAAAGAAGATGGCGAAATGTCAAAGGATCCTGTTGGAGGGCGTCAAGGATCATATTGTATCCAGCCTGCATGGAAAGGCTTATCCATATTTAATGTGGAAAGCTTTGACGGATCTATTCCAGAGTAAGAGTGACCAAAGGAAGCTGGCGCTCAAAGATAAGCTCAGGAACATCAAGATGGAGAAGGGCGACAATATTGCCAAATACCTCACGAAGTTCACTCAATGCAGAGATGAGCTGGGAAGTGTGGGGGTTACTGTCGATGAAGAGGAGATGGTCGACCTGGCTCTCCTTGGTCTTCCGAAGGCTTGGCACTCATATCAAGATAGTGTCAATGGTCGGGAGAAGCTGCCGGGATGGGAGCGCCTTTGGGCGGATCTCATGCAGGAGGAGATAAGGAGGACTACACGAGATGGATCTTCATCAAAGGGAGCTGATGAAGAAAACTGCGCTTTGGTGTCCAAAGCTAAGAAAGGGAAGGGTAAGAAAACCTCTCATTCTGGAGCTAAGGGCAAGAAGCAGGATATGGCGAAAGTGAAATGTTTTCATTGCCATGATCACGGACATTATGCTACCAATTGTCCAAAGAAGAAGAAGAACAAGCAAGCGGGAAGATCTGCAGATGGAGAAGCTTTGGCTTCACAGTTCGAGCTTGACTTTTCACTGATTGCATGCTTGGTTTCAAGTGTGATGGGATCGGTGTGGTTCTTGGACAGCGGTGCATCATTTCATATGATGGGAGATCGGGAGTTGTTCTCAGATCTGGAGGACAAGGATTTGGGTATGCACATCGAGATGGGCGATGATGGTAGATACAGTGCGACTGGTATCAGTACCGTATCCTTTCAGAGGGAGTCTGGTAAACCCTTTGTCTTAAAGGATGTCATGCATGTACCTGGATTGAAGAAGAACCTGATTTCAGTAGCGATGTTGGAGGATAAAGGGTATGATGTGGTCTTCAGCGAAGGAAAAGCCTTCCTGCGCAGTAAGACTACTGGAGAGACCCGGAAGATAGGGGTTCGAACCAAGAACCTTTATCAGTTGCAGGTAGATGGCTGCGCAGCTATGGCATGCAAGGCGGGAGAAGTGGTGAGTCGGGATGATGAGGGCGAACTGTGGCACAGAAGATTGGGCCACCTTCACCATGGATCTTTGAAGATTCTGCAGCAGATTTCTACTGGGCTTCCTAAGGGCACTCTTGTGCAGTCAGATCAGTGCAAGGGGTGTACTTTGGGGAAGTATGTGAAAGCCACCTTTCACGAGAAGGATAGTCGCGCCACGACAATCCTTGAGAGAGTTCACACAGACGTGTGTGGTCCTTTCTCAGTTTCTTCGACAGCAAAGCACAGGTATTATGTGATCTTTGTTGATGATTTCTCTCGAAAGTGCTAGATCTTCTTCATGCAGAAGAAGAGCGATACATTCGCGAAGTTCTGTGAGTTTAAAGCATTGGTCGAGAAGGAGTCGGGGAAGAAGGTGATTGCTCTAAGGAGTGATAACGGTGGTGAATTCATCTCGGCTGAATTCAAGGAGTTCTGCAGCGCAGAAGGGATTCGGAGAGAGCTCACCGCACCCCATAACCCACAGCAGAACGGGGTGGCTGAGCGGAAGAACAGAACGATCGTGGGTGCTGCATGGGCGATGTTGCATGATCAGGGCCTACCCCTTCACTTGTGGGCAGAGGCATGCAATACAACAGTGTATGTGCAGAACCGTTGTCCTCACAAGGTTCTTGGCATGAGTACACCGGAGGAGGCTTATTCTGGCAAGAGGCCTGATATTTCCCATTTGTGGATCTTTGGTTCTCCTGTCTACATGCATGTGACGAAGGATGCGAGAAGGAAGCTGGATCCAACTGCTGAGGTTGGAATATTTGTGGGGTACACCGATACACCTCACAACTGTCAGGTGTATTTGTCAGACAGTCACAAGACTGTTGTGCGACGGGATATAAAATTTCAGGAGGAGAAAGCCATGCAGTGTTCGCTTGAGAGGGAGCTACACTTGCATGCAGATGAGGAGCTGTTAGTTCCTAAGGAGGAGCTTCCTGATGTGGATCAGCCACAAGAGGAGGTTCAGGAGGTGGAAGAAACCACCCAGGCAGCGCCAACCATCAGAGGGCGCATGCGCACTACAGAAGCTGAGCGACTGGCTCGGGATGCAGAGAAGGTTGTAGGACCACCTACAGCACAGCACAGACAGAGACAGTCACCGGATCGGTACACTGGATACATGGCTCTTGTGAGTCAATGTGTTGTGACGGAGCCATCCTCTTTTGAGGAAGCTGTGGAGGAACCCGCATGGGTTGATGCCATGATCGAAGAATATGATTCGATCGTCGGGAACAGTGCATGGGAGATTGTCCCAAGACCGGAGGGGAAATCAGTGGTGGGTTCGCGATGGATCTACAAAGTGAAGCAGGCGGCTGACGGGAGTGTGGAGAAGTACAAGGTGAGATTTGTCGCCTGTGGCTTCTCACAGATCGAGGGGATCGATTATGAGGAGACCTTTGCACCTGTCGCAAGGTACTCTTCCATACGAACGATCCTTGCTCTCTCAGCGCAGATGGGGTGGCACATTCATCAGATGGATGTGAAGACTGTGTTCCTCAATGGAGTTATTGAGGAGGAGGTGTACATAGAGTAGCCTGAAGGTTTCAATATCTTCAGTAGTGAGTCGCATGTGTTCAGACTCAAGAGAGCATTGTACGGGCTGAAGCAAGCACCTCGTGCTTGGTACACTCACATAGACAACTACTTCACCAGGCTTGGATTCTCCAAGAGTGAGGCGGATCCTAACCTGTACCAGATTGTGGTGGAGGGGAAGATGTTGATCATCGTACTGTATGTAGATGATCTGATTTTGACTAGCGATGAGCAGTTGATACTTTCATGCAAGGAGGATCTTGCACGGGAGTTTGAGATGAAGGACTTGGGCATCCTTCATTATTTTCTGGGATTGGAGATTTGGCAGTGCAGTGGAGGACTGTTTGTTTCTCAGGGCAAGTATGCCCGGGAGATTCTGGAGAGGTTCAACATGCAAGGCTGCAAGCCTGTTGACACTCCTCTTCCTGGTGGTTGGAGGAAGGAGGATGCTACTTCAGCGGAGGTAGTGGATGCCACTGCCTATCGACAGTTAGTGGGGTCGCTTATGTATCTGGTCAATACACGACCCGATATATGCTATGCTGTTAACTAGCTTTCGCAAGCTATGGTTAAGCCTACCAAGCTCTTTTGGAAGGCAGGCAAGCATGTATTGCGTTATCTTAGTGGCACATCGAGATATGGTCTATGGTACAGACAGGAGGATGGAGCGAAGCTTTCCGGCTTCACTGATGCAGATTGGGCAGGGAGCCCAACGGACCGAAAGAGCACATCTGGAGGAGTTTTCAACATTGGGTCGACAACAGTTTCCTGGTACAGCAGGAAGCAGAGATCCGTGGCACTCAGTTCAGCAGAGGCCGAGTACATGGCAGCTAGCTTGGCTGCATGCGAGGCTATTTGGATGAGGAAGATCCTCGCAGGATTGTTCAAGTTGCATTTGGAGCCTACAGTGATCTACTGTGATAACCAGAGTTGCATTAAACTCTCGGCCAATCCAGTATTTCATGATAGGTCCAAACACATCGACATCAGGTACCATCATATCAGAGATTGTGTTTAGCGGAGAATCATGATGCTTTCATATGTTCCCACGGAGGATTAGGATGCCGACATCCTGACGAAGGCGCTCACCAGGAGCAAGTTCAAATTCCACAGAGGCAGGATAGGGGTTGCAGATAATCCATATCTTGCTGAGAGGGAGTGTTGAAAATGTAGCAAGATGATGGAGCTTAGTGAAAGGAAGTCACCTTCACTAAGTGGGCCCGCAGGCAAATTCTGGCGCAAAAATCTATTTTTAGACTATGTCTATTTTTAGAAATATGGAGCATGGTCTGGGGATTGCAGTGTGAGATTCTTGGAGTATGTGTCTTGTTGGTAAAAATAGACGGGACTCTATTTTTTGGACCTATAGGTCGAAGTCTATTTTTAGACTGCCTCTCCTTAAAATAGGGAAGTCAAATATTATTTACCCTTAATAATATTTGGCCTATAAACTTCAGTTTACTCTCTTGGAGCACTTCAGTTCGAGCCTTGGAAGTGGCTCATGCATCTGACAGAGGAATTATGCTATTCCCAAGGGTTTGGTGAGCACATGCATGGTTGAATTCAGTTAGGACTTCAGTGGCAGAAGTTTGGTGGAGTTAATGAGACAGCTAGTGGAGTTGTGTTCTGTTTATTTTAGTTGAACTGGTTGAGATTAGTTTAACTAGCTAATCAATTAGTTATGAGTGGAGTGAATTAAATATTATTTAATTCATTAATTAGTAACTCATTATTCAACTCAAGAACACATTAGTTCACTACAATGCATGAACAGTTCAGTGGAGACCAGTGAAAGAGGTAGATGAAAGGGTGGAGTTAGCTATCAGTGGCGACATCAGTTGTGCATGAGATTTGCACCACACTTGGAGGATTTGCCCATGATGATTGCGCTGTCAAGCCAAGGAGATTATAACCTTGAATCTCTATATAGACAGGCCTAGATTGCGCAATAGAGGCAAGGAAATTGGCGGTGAGTTTTGAACCAGTAACCTATTCAAAACTGAGCTAGATTGTGTGTAACTTTATGAGAAAGTACTGAGTACTTGTGAGGAGTATTGTACTGAGTTTGTTACATGATTTATCCATTATAATATACACAATAGCTGTGAGGTTTTCAGCTATTAGCTTTCCCCATACATACTGTGTTAATGTGTATGATGAATTGATGTGCTATCGCTTGTTTTATTTCCGCATGTTTGATGATCTGAGTGGAAGAGATTTTGTGTTGCATATAAATTCGAATTGTATGTGATCAGGATAGTCTCGGTGGATAATTAATCATTATTTAGCAAATTTCTACATGCTACATACAATCATATGGTCCACATCATAAAGAGACAAGTAATGTGCTATAGTGGCCATATGGTCTCCCATGCTCCCCCTAGAACATGTAGTGCAAATAATGTGGGAAACTCCTTTCCCCAAGGACACATTCCACAAATGTGTCTCTCTTCCAACCATGCTCCCAAGAATAAGAACATATTCAACATGTGGAATCATGATTAAGATCATGCTAGCTGCCATATATGATAAAGGAGAAGGAAGATGCCTCCTCATGTGCAACCAACACAGTTTTACCCTCAACTGCCATGGAATAGAAGATGAAAAGTGTTTCCTCCAACACCTACTTGCTGCCCCATCCTTCTTGCATGCTTGGAGAAGGTGCTTTATGATTGGTGTAAAAGAGTCACACCATGGAAAGTGTATCTCCCCTCCAAGATCCTCCAAAGGATGATCAACATCAATAAAGTTCATGGCTTCAAGTGGCCCATGAATCCCATCATAAATAGTGCTCCCTCTTGGAGCAAAGCCCTGCAAATTAGTGTTAGAAAAAGACAAGTGTACCTCATGAGATTCAACAATATAATATTTTTCATACAATTTTTTAAAATCAACAAGGTTTCTCATGGATGAGCCTCCTTTCACACTCAATGAATAAGGAGGTGTAGATGATAATTCTTCCCAAGAGCTATGTTCCTCCTCATCTAACAAATGGTCCATGCACTTATTCATATGAGAGTGCACCTCCTCTTTGAAATTCTCCCACATGAATCCATCCAAGATAGTATGATATGCTCCAATAAAACTAGAGGGTTTGGAAAGAAGGATCTCATAGGTTGCATTCAACAGTTTCTCCTTGAGCTTGGAGCCTTTAACCAAATAAATCTGATCATGGAAATAGATGACTCCTCCAACTACCTTATACATACCATCCATTACCTTCCCATCAAGAACCTCACATGTGAAAGGGTCCTTGTTATACTCCATCAAAAGTTGGGAATCCCAATAAGGATCTAGGCTCCCCAAGAATGATAATGTTGTAGATGTCTGAAATGGAGTCCCATCATGTCATGACTCTCCTATTTGACATAGTTGATGCCAAGGTCACATGTTGGAGTCCCATAAGCTTTCTTTTGCTACCTTCCTTGCAGCTGATCTTCCTCAAGACAAGATTGAAGCATGTGAAAATCAACTCCCCTTTGGAAAGCTCTTGTCCTCCAATACTTCCTCAATTTGGCCCATGCATGCAAGAGTGTTAAGATCCTCTTGTCATGTTCATAAATCTCTTTTGTAAGTGAGAAGACGATGGGCTGACCCAAAGATATGGTTTTTCCATGTATCCTCGTATCCATACCATCATAGATTTCTGATCTTCCATTTCTTAGCGTAGATGAATGAATGGAAGATAACAATGTCCTTTTCAAAAAATTTCTTACCCCTTTTATGAATTCATGAAAGATCCTCTGCGCTGTGCTTGCTTCTCCCAAGGCTCCTTCATTAGCCAAGTATGCAAATGCTACCCATAGTTGAGAGAACACTTTAGTTTTCCTCCAATAAGGAGGTCTTCTTGGTGGAATGCCTCCTTGCAAAGAGGTATCAAGGCATAGAGAAGAATGTGGATGTAGGTGAACAAATTTTCCCCTACCATTGCTGCATGGATTATCTTGCCTTCCTTGGTCTTCCAACCCTTGAAGAAGAGAAGGGTATATGCTCTTCTTCTTGAGATGCTCTTCCTCCTCTCTTCCTTCCTCTATCATCAAGATCTCATCATCTGACAATGATGGTACATGCTGCTCAAGAGCTCTATGTGTGAGATCTTGTGGAACTCCGTGCAAGAGTGCAAGAGTTTCTTCTCTTGGAGCAAGTGCTCCAACTTCATCTTCATGAGGTGCTTGAGGTGATTTTTCTCTAACTGCGTTATGACCTCCTATCTTCTCCTCCTCTTTGACAACTGAAATTGTCTCACCATCAATAAGAGACCTTAGATCTTGGTCATCTATTGAAGGAGAAACCGTCATGCTTCCTTCTTGAGAAGAGGACCCTTTACTAAATGGAGATCTTGCCCTTGGCAAGGCATCAAGAAAACTTACACCTTCTTCCATGGTCTTCAGAAATGGAGTTGGATTCATAGACCCTTCCAACTCATGCAAAAGATTCATCTGATGTGGTTTGACAGTATCAACAAAAGATGATAGACATGGAGCTTCATCAAACCTTTCTATCAATCTTTCAATAAACCTTGCATAAGTAGGTGTATTGGAATTCTTCAAGAAAAAATATTCAAACAACCACCAAGCATAATCTTTACCTTCAAGATGCAGCGCTGCTACTTTGATGGCTTCAATTTTAGAGACTTGATGTTGTTGCACAAAGATGTTTAGCTCCTCCACCCAAACCTTGATTGGAAATTTAGGTGATCCATCAAAGATAGATAGATAGAATCTACCCATGTCATGATACTCCTTCTTTGTGCCTTTTCTCTCCTTGATCTTGCAGAACCCTTGGAAATTCAAATCATCTTTAAACTCCTTGGATTGAACTTCATACTCCTCCAAATACTCCCTAAGAGTCTCCTTCTTAGATACACCTCCTTTCTTCCTCTTCATGAAGAAATCACCTAAAAAAACTTGAAGATTAGGTGATATGGCTGAGTGCACATATACATGAGATGAGGATTCAGAATGTTCCTCATGTATAGATCTTGCAGATCTGATCAGAAGATCTTTCTTCTCTTGAAACTTTCTAGGAGTTTCACTGCTTCTTCTTTCTTCTTCTTGTTCAACCTCCTTGGAGAGGTTCTTCTTAGATCTGAAAGCTGATGAGAATAAACCCATATTATTCATCATTCTGACCTTGCTCCTTGCTGGACTACCAATGAAAATTTACCTTCTCAAGGATATCAAAATTCTATTCCAGAGATTGACTGCAGGGACATTTACTGGATATGTCACCTTTGAACAAAGGATGAGATCCAGAGGGTACTTGGCCATATGTAGAATTTGTCTATAGAGCTTGAAATACTCCTCCTTCATGGATTCAGCACTTTGTCTTGAAGCCACAGGCTGAGCCAAAGATCTTGCTCCGATACCACTGTAATGTCCCTTTTTCAAGAACAGCTGCAGATTGGGAATATTATGAGTTATTAAA
Organism: Pinus albicaulis; assembly: GCA_034641835.2. NCBI lineage: Eukaryota > Viridiplantae > Streptophyta > Pinopsida > Pinales > Pinaceae > Pinus > Pinus albicaulis. The sequence continues at coordinate 941,313,977 of CM076579.1, read as the reverse complement.
AATGTGTAGCTTCAGATACATACCTAATAAATATATGAAAACACTTAAAATTCAGTAAAATACACAGCAGCAAAGTTATACAGCGTTTTACAAGGAAAAAGGTGGGGAAAAGTGATGATTTTGGGCCTAAAACTTGTGTATTAGGATATTTGCATAAAAATAAGATGGGAAATCAGTTTGATATGATATATAGGGTTATGAGGGACTCCCATGTCTAATATCAGCAAAAAAAAAAAAGTTTTTCTAAGTTAAACAGTTCCTCCTTTCCTAACTAGGCTAGAAAACCTGATTTCCCAAGGCTAGAATTATGCAGAAATTTACTGAAGCATGTGAGCGTGGTTTTTTGAAGAGTGTGACTGAAATAAGGTTTGAATATTAAAAAATATTCTCAGGGGCAGAACTCATACACTTTACAGAAGAAAAATGAAAGAATGCAGAAGAAATCCTCAAGAAAGAGGTGCTACAACCATGTAAAAAGACTGCATAACAGTGACAGCGTAATTTTCAGGGCTGAAGCAGAAATTTATTGATTCTTCAGATCTATATCAGATCATTAAATAAAAATATAGACCTAATACATATCCATATACAAGAAGACCTAATATATACATTCCCCTTGGGGTTTTTCTCAAAACATGAAGCACCGGAAGTAGATCTGAGATCTAAGATTGCAGATCTATAGAATGATTCGGCAAATAACTGAATCATGAACATGTAAAATATCAGATATGAAACAGAACATAGATTGGTTGGCCAATCTATGGATCACCACAGTGAAGGATGAATCCAATCACCGGAGATCTCTCCTCCAAAATGAAAGCAGAACACCCTACAACTGTAGATCTACAAATAACGCTGTCTTAGGGACATGAACAACGCTGTAGCTTTTGAAGATGATATGGCCTGATGCCAGGATGTAGATCTGAAGTATACTCAGAAAATGAACACTTTCAGGAGGTTAAATGACACTCTCACTGAAAAGAGCCACTGTTATCATCTAGATCTGAGCAGATATAGATCTCCACTTGCTGCAACTCACAAGACAAATAAACCCTCAATCATGAGCAGCGCTGTAATGTAAGGTGAAACTTGGCCCAAGCCTGATAGTGGAGGATTTTAGCACATTTATCCTCCAAGATCTGCTCAAGGAAGGAGGTGGGATTCCTGAACAGGAATGCCCAACAAGGGATGTCTAGGCAGACAAACCTTCAAAAATAATGTCTTCAACAACCTCCTAATGTTGCCCTCCTCTTCCTTTTATAATATAGGAGTCTTTCCAAACCCTAAACCACCTTGAATCACTTAACCCCTTTCACATTACAACCTCCTTCTAGAACCGCGTTGTCCCTCAAAGAGGTTCAATGCATCTAGACTATGTTGTTTGACTTGGTCAAATAGGATCCCCTCTTGTGATTTAGCCTCCTTCATACCTGCAAGATATAATTTAAATAGCCTAGATATGTCTTTGTTCACATAGGCATTGATTTATTCTTAGTTTTTAGGAGTTTTACTTGTCCTCCTTCACAATTTATTCATTAATCATGAAATTCAAAATAAATAAGGCAAAATTATTGTTCCAATTAGCTGAAGCTAATTTAGGGACATTACATGCATCGCTGATTGTGTGGAGTTAAAATGTGCATCTCTTGTTTCTTCTCTCTCCACTTATGATATATATGGGGCTATTGCTGATATATGGCTGAGATATAACAGTCTTCAAGAGAGACCCAAGCCACCCCATCAAATCCAACACCTAGGAGGTGTCTCCCCAAAGAACTAAAACCTCCCAAATGAGTCCTCTCACTTGAAGGAAAGATGTAAAGCATGGAAATCAAGGTCTGCCCCTTGTTCTTTCTAAAATATGCAGCTTGTATAATGTGAAGAACCATATTTTCATTGGGCCTCTCGACCTCTTGTGCCACTCCTCCAATGGTGCTTCCTACAATCAATGTTTTAGCATAATATTATAGAAGCATAAACATATGAAAACAAGGAGGTAGAACATAGTCCCAAACATGGAACCAACACAGGGCATTCTTTTCCTGCCTCAATACATAGTGTAACAAGTGTTTTTTCAGCCACTTGTTTTCTGCCACATTCATTTTACAAAATGGAAACATGAAAGCATAATTTGGTGCCAATGATGCACACCGAAAACCATGTAGCATTCCCCCACAATCCACAAATGGAATGGCCATCATAAACACTGCAAGTGGCCTAAATTACATAACAATATAATATGCAAGAAGGAAATACCCTTATTGGTATGATATGCTGCTCATATAGGTAAGGAAGTGTAAAATACAAAACAAAATTTTACCTCCTCCATCATGTACTTCGGTCATTGAGCTGAAATGGCTCAAGTGCAAATTTTCCTTTGCTGCAAGTGAGTAGGGAAGTGGTTGTGCCAACATTTTCTTCATATTCCGGGCTATGCATCTCTCCATATGCTGATGTACATTCAATTGAATGCCCTCCCAAGTGAACTCCTCCATTGAGGGATGGTATGCATAAAAATGCATGGAAGGAAAGTCCACAAATGCTGCATGTAGACCTCTCTCCTTGTGCTTGTGAATCCAAGCCAAGAAGGTCAAAAAATAGTAAGGGATACTCTCATCCATTACATTCTCATGCCCATATTATACATGCCTCCAAGGTGTATTACTTGTGAAGTGGTCTTGAGAACACTCCAGAAAGCAATCCAAGCTCCCAAGTGACAGCACTGTTGGCCTTTGGAGTAGAACCACCGTCAACTCAAAGCTCAATTATTTGACATAGATTGTGTCAAAGACTCTTCCCAAAATGTTGTTGTGTATGTAGAGATCCTCCAAAGATGGAGGTGCTTCTCTTTGCACTATGCTAGTGCCATCCCTTACTCTTGCAGCATCATGCCAAGTGTGAGAGCAAATCTGCCCTTGCTCTCTCCCAATCCTCCAAAGCAATAAATGATTTTTCTGCCTCAACATACCTCCATCATATGACTCATGTGGTGAAGACATAATTATTTCATCATCACAATGCATCCAAAATCCTTGCTGCCCCATGCTGCAAGTGCTTTGCCAAGTCTCTCCTCCCTCATACCCTTAGAAGAAGGATATGTCTCATGGTGGCCAAACTCTCTCAAGAGTAGCCAACGCAGCTTTTCCTCCTACTGCCTAGTATCATAGATTTTCAAGTAGCTCTCTAGCTCCTTTCTCTCTATCCACATCCTCTCATCCACCGATGGATGCCTTTGATCATTCCCCATCTTGGCACTCCTCCAAAAGAAGATACCATCCTTCCATATCAGATTTTTCTCCTTGCAATTCATGAGATGCTGAAATGCAACTACTAGGAGACCTCCAAGAAAAGACCTCTCATCAATGGTTATATTGTACTCATAAGGATCCAAGTGGATTGAAGGTAAAGCCTCCTTGTCGTTACTTCTTGACAGTGTTGTAACCCTCCTCCAGGGTGTTCTGGCTATCTCATCTTGCTCCAAATCCTTCCATAAAATTTTCTGAAATTTTAGGACATGGAAATCTATGCATACCTTTGAGAGACTTTGGAACATATTGTATGGCTGTAAGAGTCCCTCTCCTCAATGGGTTGGCTGATCCAACTGATGATGTAGAAGGTTGCTCTCTCAAGGCTATGGTAGAGCTGGTACTTGCCTCTTCCCATGGTGGTGTGGACCTTCTCTCCTCTAATCTCTCTCCATCAAAAGTTCTGATCAACTCTTGAGTGAAATCAGAAAAACGAGTCACTCTTGTGTGGCTTAAGTGATTGCACCACCAAGTATTGGCCTCACCCTCCAGGTGTAACACTGCAACTTTTGCTGCCTCCTTCTCTACCATTGGATGAAGTAGGAAGAATTCCTCAAGCTTTCTTGCCTAAGATCTAGATGTATTTGACCCATAAAATATAGACAATAGGAACCTATTGCCTTTGATTTCTCCTTTGCTGTAAGGTCTTTTCTCTTCTCTTAGTTGAATAAACTGAGGAAAATCTAGGGTCTTTCTGAAAGCCCTAGGTTGGCACTTGTATTCTGCTAAATACCCACTCAGGATTTCATGCTCTAAGTGATATCCTTGATCTTCACCTTATCTATGAGAATAGGAAGTGCATGCATCTCCTTCTGCCTCTTGAAACCGAGAGGTTTCACTGCAACTCTCTCCTCCTTGAAACCCTCTTTGAGTTTCAATGCATTTCTCTTCTCATTTCTTCTTGGATATGAAAATGGATGAGAGTAAGATCATCCTCTCCATAATTATGATCTCTTATTTTCTTCTTTTATCCTCTGATAGCTTGATCTCACAGGCTGTGCCAGAGATCATGCTCTGATACCACTGTAATATTCCAAATCTGAAACTCTGCAATGAATAAGCTATATAACGGTCCTATTATGATAAATAAGCTTAAAATATATATAATAAACACATAAAAATATTTTTTAGTTATAGCAGCAACTTTTATTTCATTTCATGATCCAGAAAGTGGGGAAAAAAGGGATTTTATGCCCTAAAAAGGTTGTTTTCAGAAATGAGCGTAAAAATAAGTAGGGGAAATGGCTGGATATGATATATTAGGTCAAGAGGGACCTATGATCCAAATTTCGGCTCAAAATAATGATTCTAGTTATATTAAACAACTCCTCCTTTCCCGACTAGGCTAGAAAACACTCATTTCCCATGACTTTACTAAACATAAATTTATGAATATAATGAGAGCGTAATTCCCATGAGGGTTTCTAAATAAAATGAATAAATAGGTATGATATATAACTTATATTAATCACACATCAACGAAATGGAGGTTTAATCACTTATACAGTAGAAATAAGGCACCCGGCAAGGTTTCCGGCAAAATGCATGTACAAAGAAACACTCTAGAAAATAACACAATTCACTACAAAAATGTATTAAAAATGATCTAATATGACATATAAATTCTTAATAATACAAAGAATTGCCTTAGGCCTTCTTATTGGAGCTCCCGGAGGGAAATGAGCACCTCCTCCTCAAAGATAAGCATACAATCAAAGGATGCAACTCTACTGCTACTGCTCCTACATAAAAGACGTAGTCTACTGAAGGAAACTGTTTTGTTTCTGAAATTAGATGAGTGGCCTCAATCCAAATACAGAAATGAAGCTCAAATCACTCCCCTTTGATCCCTTAAGCAAGCTGATCTAAAGAGAGGACGAAATTCCTGCATAGGAATTCCTTGCACTAGGCAGTGCAACAACTCTGGCTAAACAGCTGAAGCATGCAAGTGGTCTTAAGACCAAAATATCTGAATGCATGAATGATCTCCCTTTGATGCTATGCATTCCTTTTATCTTTGGTGAGCCTCCTCACCCCGGACCCCACACAATGTTGAGGTGACTTCTTCATGAAGCTTCCTCTTTCAAAACTGCCTTGCCCTAGCTTGCTTTCCTCCTCTTGTGGTTGCGTTGTTGACTTGGTCAACTAATCCACCTCTAATGCCTCTTTCACACTAGGGATCTTCAATCTATTTTACATATGTGTGTCTTAGGCTAATCCTTGTTCACATTTATTTGGTTTACTTAGGTGATCTCTCCCTCCTCAGGAATGCATGTTGACTTAGTCAAAATTGACTATGTCCTCATATATTTTGCCCCTGTTCACACTTGTAAGTGTAAATTTCAGCACCTGAAGTGATCCCCTTCCTTATTAAGGTGGAAATTATTCATGGGCCTCCTTACCCATTTATTCCTCTTCTAAGTGAAAGTAGCAAAATCTAATGTTCCAAATTGCTATGTGCAAATTTGGGAACATTACATTCACATGGAGCCATGCACCCATGATACATACAAAGAAGCATATTTGGAGGATGGGGACTTCAAGGACGTGTTTTAGTAGTTGTGGAATTAAAGTCATGTGCATGATGGTGACAACACCATTTAATACCATATTCAATATGGGTTACATTACATGATAGATACATTATGTGTTCCTAAAGGGAGCATTTGTAGTTGATTAGAGAGGCTCACCCCTCCAAGGTTGCAGGGAATTTCGGTGTAGGGAAGATAGTGGCAAAATTGCAAAGGTATGTGTATTGGCCAAGAAGAAAGAATACGAAGCTAAGTTCATAAGATAATGTGTTATTAGTCAATTTTGGCATCATTCCCAATGACCTGGTGAACTAGACATCATCCCCAGGACCAATGAAATAGGGTTTATCATCCCCTATCATTTTAGTTGCTACATGACCTAAGACAAGAAAAAACCATTCATGACTTCCATTTCAAGGTTTCAAAGGTTTGAAGTATATGTTATATCACCTATGAGCTCACCAATGCAACCTCTCAAGGGAATAACCGCTTTTCATATGTAGTTACCTCCATTCAAGGGTGCTCTGCAAAGCACTTCCTCACATTCAAGAGTGTGTTGGTCAAATGGGAGCGAAATTCTCATTGTTATGGAATCTCCACATGGCCAGTGCCTTCTAGAAGAGTCCATATGTGTCAAAATTCGAATCCGTGTGTCCATCTAACACCTCTGAGCTTGCAAACATGTCTTGCCTATTATTAGAAAGTCATTGATGGAGAAACAACCTTAAGTTTCCCTATAAATTGATCATAGATCTTAGTGCTAAAGGAGGAATACATTTGGGAAAGAAATGTTGTTGGGTTCTAAATTGAGTGTGTGATAAGAGTGATATACTGCTGGTGAGATGTTTATTGTGATGAGGCTAGGATGGTGCTGGAGTTGGCGACATCAAATCAATCGTTGGTTGTAACCTCCCCATTTAGCCATTAATAAAGATTGCTGCTCATTGTCCCATATATGTATTTTTTTATGTTTCTAATTTTTATATCATGGATTATTAACTGATATATATGTTTCATGTTTAATCGATTTAACTAATTAATATAAATAGCCATCTGTATATTGCAATCTCTTTGTTGTTTAGTGAACTAGTCTTGTGATTTAAGATGGATTGGAAGCTACAACAAGAGCGACACAAGGAGAATAGGAAGCACTTGGATCACAAGTAAGTTCCTCTATCTTTCTGTGTTTCTATTTACTCTTAGAGAGAGTGTCTGTAAAGTCTTTGATCTATTGTTCTAAATGCATAGCACCACATTTAGGGAATGTGTTTTATCCGTACTTCATAATTCCACATAACAAATCGGTGACTCCACTGGGGAGTTTTCCTTATCATTCTTGGTGTTATTTCCTCTTCGTATCCACCCAGTAGCATCTACTATCAATTATTATATTTTTGAATTAAAGAATTGCATTAGAAGTGTGTTCAGTAACTTGAATTTTAAATCCCTGCTACACCCAACGCATTGTTGGTGTTAGAAAATTAAACATTATAGAGCAATGAAACACATAAAATATGCAGAAAACACAAGCACACAAAACACATAAAACCAGAGAGACATAGATATACGTGGTTCACCAAGTTTGGGCTACATCCACCTAGAACAACCAATCTTTCCTTTCTATTATCTAGCAAAATGAAGAGACACAACCTACAGTAGATCCGCAGTAATATCCTATGTTCTCTCTCGTAGTCTCCCTAGCTATTTCTCGCTCTGAGAATACACATACAATACACAACTGCAATACAATACCCTCATACAAGTGAGGGGTTGCATTCTAGGGAAAAAAACCCTAAAATAAACATAACTTCTACCGTCAGATCATCCACGACGGTCCTTAAAAAACCATCACTGTAAGTGTATATAGTGATGGTCCTTTATGGTTTGTCACCAAAGACATTTTCAATGACACTTTTGGTGAGGGTCGTTAAAGGCCCATCACTAATTCTCTCTTTGGTGACACTTCTAGTGACGAACTTTTAATGACCCTCACCAATGCTCTTTTTGTTACTTTTGGTGATAGTCAAAAAATTTCTGTCATCATTGATCATTAAAAAACCGTCACTGTAAGTGTATATAGTAATGGTCCTTTGTGGTCCGTCACCAAAGACATTTTCAATGACACTTTTGGTGAGGGTCGTTAAAGGCCCATCACTAATTCTCTCTTTGGCGACACTTCTAGTGGTGAACTTTTAATGACCCTCACCAATGCTCTTTTTGTTACTTTTGGTGATGGTTAAAAAATGCCCGTCATCATTGATCATTCCAATGAGTTTTTGATGACGCTATGTGCCTATTGATATTTTTTTGTCAAAAGATAATGATTTAATACAATTATTATGGAGTATTTTTTATAATATGTCCAAGGCCATAGTGGTTAGGGTCAGTCAATTTTTGTAGAAGTAATTAGTGTGTATCATTTCCCTCAAGTAATGACTAGTCGAATAGAGATTTCCTATGAGTCAACACGTGATTCATATCTATTAAGTTTATTATCTAGCAAATTCCCATTAGATAAAGTTTCAATATTGTGTGAAGGAAATATATTATTTAATACATAATCAAGCTTTGACAATTCTATTAATGAGAAAGACCTAACAATCCTCAACAATCTGGGCACACCTTAAATTAATGCTTTGGCACACACTAACATTTCTTAGCACCCCACATGTCTTGGAACATCTTTGTACCTAGAACATACCGTGATGACACTGACACCCAAGCACATGGTGGCATGTGCTAGCACAACATGGAACTCTCCTATCATGTGTTGGCATACTACATATAGTCCCTAGCATGCCCTAGAACACCTTGGTTGAATGCATTAACATACATTAGCACTTGGTACACAATGCCACTTGGCATGTATTGGGACCTATTATTAGTGTGCCTAGCATGCCTCTTTTCAAAAAGATAAAGTCCCAACTTATTAACCCTCTTAATATTGGTTCTTCCTTTTGTTGCCTTGACACATATTGACATACCCTGGCACCCTGCGCTACAATATCCTTAGCACCTAGCATGTATTGGCATATCTTGGCACTATTAATTGGCACATGATATAATTAGCACACCATGGAACTCCCAAGCACACTTTGGGAATTCTTGACATGCCTTGATATTCCCTAGCATGCCTTACCAATTCTTAGCATACCTTGTCACTCCCTCCTTGGCATGACAACTAACACTCATTAACACTAGTCTCTGGCACACGTTCCTCATATTCATTAGCTTCCATGAATTTTTACCTAGTGCTCCCTTAATGTTTTTTCCTAGTAATCCTTAACACTCATCAACATGCATTATCACTCTCTAGCACACCTTAGCACTCTTCAACATTCCCTTCCACTTCATAACATGCATACACTAGTCCTTGACACATATTGGCGCTTGGCACGTGTTGGCGCTTGGAAAGTATTAGCATGTATGGAATATGTTGAGATGCCTTAGTATGATTTGGCATGGTTTAATGCACCCACACTAGTTAGATTTTCTACATGGTATCAGAGCAGGAATTTTTTGGATGACGAGTTTGCAGACAATATTTGAAGATTTTGGTGTAAAATTTTCAAAAACAAATAGAATATTTGGAATCCTTGTGAAAATCTACCCAAATGGAAAAAAAAAAATCGGTCGAATCAGAGCTCAGATGAGGGAGATATCATCGATTTAAAATCAATTATTTTTAGAAAATTTTTGTAACGTCGGGACAATTACATTATGCATGAGTCAAGAACCTATATGTACTTGAGGTACCAGATACATGCAAAGCTTTGAGGAGAAAGGGAGAAGTTAGAGACTTGGTGGTTTAGAGGGAGCATAAATTACCTCTCAACATGCATTCTCATGAGAAGCAGTCTTAGAAGGTTGTGGAGTAGCTGCCACAATTGGAGAAGTAGAGAGGAGACCGAGTGGAAGCATCCACTCAAGCAGAGACCACCATGAGGGGGAAATTTTGAGCCAGATAGGAAGAGGGAGCAACCATACCCTGAGGTGTAAGGTGGGGTGATGTGTAGACATAACCCAAGATAAGAAATTTGGGCAAGGTCCATTGAGATGGCGTGTCTCGTGGATTGAACCTGGCTACGAGGAGCCCACAATACAACAGTAGTATGAAGGATCAATTAGATTGATGTAGTCAGATGTCAACAAGACAGAAATCAGAGTGACAGATGTCAAATAATGGAGCACAAATCAAAGTTAGCAACAGTTCAAAGGGCACGAATGTAGATGTCAGCAGCAGCGCAGAGAATCCACTACTAGACAGGTGCAGTAGCTAGCAGCAGCCAGAAGACTCTGATGACAGATGCATTATACTGATTCATTTGTTCGGAGGATATTCAGTTTCAGGATTTGCAGGTGCAAAAAATACTAGAGAAGTGTAGCATGCAGAACATTCCAAAGGTACCGGATGGGGATTGATTGAATTCCTTTCTTGTTGAGAGAGAGTGTTGAAATTTGCAACAAGAAACAGTGAAATTGGCAAATAGAAAGGACAAAAAAAAATGCACCCACACCGGTGAGGAATTTTGATGTACCAGAAGTGAGGAATGTGAGGCGTCTAATTTATTTTTCCCTTAAATAAATTGGACAATAAGTTGTAATTTCGTCTCATAACAACTTGTGTCAGTTAACTAAGTCATGATGATTGAGTTAGCTCAAGAAATTCGATTGAAGGTGATCGAGGTGGATATTTGTGGCCACCCGCCTATTCCACTTGGGCCCTCGCCATTGTCTCTTTCAGTTTTTCAGTTTCCTTAATTATAGCACAATTTACTATTTTTGTCAAATTTTCAGGTCCTGAACTTCCAGAGCCATTTTGAGGCCCCAAACAACATTTTTTGGGCATGAAAGGTTTGGAAATTTCATATAAATTGCATTAGTTGTTGTATTCCTCGGAGATATCTTTCTAACGAGGTATCATGTGCGTCAAACGAAGATCATATGAACAAGTTACAACCCCGGGAAGTTGGCTGCCCAACTAACCCCAATGGGGCCCATAAACTTTTGGTGTTACATCTCCTCGGGTTAGGGTTTTGGTTGTTTGGGGTTTTATCTTATTTTTAAATGATAAAAAGACCCTTCATCCTTATTGTAACACAGTTCAAAGGAACATAACTATCAATTGTATTTATAGAAAATTTCCCATGTGCAATTATAAAGTCATTGGGATGCCATGATGGATTGCGCAATCAAGGAAGGTTGATTTAATTTCTTAATTAATATGGAGATAATTCCATAGGAATTGCGTGAGCAAGGCAGGCTAAAGGAAGACTGAGAATTGGCTAAGTATTAGATGAATTTTGCCTAGATCAGTAGGAGATAATTGGCAGAGTGTTGGAGAATCTCAAGAGAGATTAAGCATTGTATTGTTTCATGATTCCTTGACTTAATACACAATAGAGATAGATGTGTTTTGAGCAGTTGCTTTCCCCAGATACATCTTTTGTTGTGCGATTGATAATTTCTTTCTCTTACTTATATGTGATTATGCGATCGTGTTTGTAGGAAGGATTCAATATCTTGTTTTAGTACATTACAAGATCAGATTGAATCCCGTTGGCTAGATTTTATACATGAAATAGAAGAGAGGATTGATACGATCTTGTCTTGCGGTGGTTATAAAGATAAACACAAATGGAGGATGGCTTGCACTGTAATTTAGAGCCAAAACAAAAGTAGACGCGGGCATAATATTGACTGAGCTAACCCTAGTTTGAGGGTTGACATTGAGATCTGAAGTTCATGTCAAGATTCAGTCAAAGAAATGCCCAAAATCTATGGATCCATGTGAGCTAGGTTGAGTCTCTTATGGAGGCAAGAGTCGTGGTTTTTTATATGGGTGGATAGGGTTTGTTCTACAACAATTAGAAGTACATAAGTATAGTGCCCTAGTTACCTAGCATGTTTAGTTCATAAGGTTTACGAATCACCCCAACATATATCCTTTATGCAAGTCATATGATGATATTTCTTCACACTTATTTATCTCTAATTGTCCCAACACAGTGCAGGTCATCACCACCACCCTTGCAAAATTGAACATGATAGGCTCGTGGTCCTATCTAAGCTTGGAAGAAAAATTCAAAACTTAGTTACACAACATGATGGAAGATTATTATTATTAAGGTTTCCCATGCTTTCTAATCAATAATATCTAGTGGGATTGGAACAACAACACATTTTGTTCACGATAAATATTCATGATAGTTTACGAATCACCCCAGCATATATCCTTTATGCAAGTCATATGATGATATTTCTTCACGCTTATTTATATCTTGTCCCGACACAGTGCAAGTCATCACCACCACCCTTGCAAAATTGAACATGATAGGCCTGTGGTCCTATCTAAGCTTGGAAGAAAATTTCAAAACTTAGTTACACAACATCATGGAAGATTATTAAAAGGGTTTCCCATGCATTCTAATCAACAATATCTGGTGGGATTGGAATAGCAATAGATTTTTTCACAATAAATATCAATGATAGTTTACGAATCACCCCAACATCTATCCTTTATGCAAGTCATATGATGATATTTCTTCACACTTATTTATCTCTTGTCCCAACACAATGCAGGTCATCACCACCACCCTTGAAAAATTGAACATGATGGGCTCATGGTCCTATCTAAGCTTGGAATAAAATTTCAAAACTTAGTTACACAACATCATGGAAGATTATTAAAAAGGTTTCCCATGCATTCTAATCAACAATATCTAGTGGGATTGGAACAACAACACATTTTGTTCACGAAAAATATCCATGATAGTTTACAAATCAGCCCAACATCAATCCTTTAGGCAAGTCATTTGATGATATTTCTTCACACTTATTTATCTCCTCTCCCAACACAGTGCAGGTCATGATCACCACCACCCTTGCAAAATTGAACATGATAGGCTCGTGGTCCTATCTAAAACTTGGAAGAAAATTTCAAAACTTAGTTACTCAATATCATGGAAGATTATTATAAAGGTTTCCCATGCATTCTAATCAGCCATGTCTGGTGGGATTGGAACAACAACACATTTTTTTCATGAGAAATTCTAACAAAGATCACAATTGAATTGATAAAAAATAGTATTTAGAAGACAAGATTCATCCTAAACCAGAAAAATAATGGATTCTGGTAATTTCTCCACTCCCTCTTGGATGCCCTTGTAACTTCTTTGATGGTGTTGCACAAGTTATCCCACCTAGCTGCAAAGTGGGCGTGGTACTCTTCCTCTCCCAGTCTTATAGCGAGAAAGTAAGGTATACCCAAAGTTAAGGCTCCAACAACTGAGTTGATTCCATTGCTCTTTGTACACTTCTGGAAATTACATCCATCAAAAGAGTCAAATCCTGATAGATCATGGGGGATTAAAAAATCATGATCAATTGGGTCAATAATTCATGATAGAAAACATCTACCTACATCCCATCCTACAGGATATCATAGATCCCCCCAACTATTTGGACTAGCTATCTTTCACACACATTCTCTAGGAGCTAAACACCACAACACACAAGCTTTCAAAAGAATCTCTCAAACTTCCCATCGATACATTTGTGATACTAGATTCCATCGATAGTATGGAGTATGACCAAATGATTATTCATGTCTAAGCTCGAAAAACAACCCAATGTAGATTGATGCATGCACATTCCAACCATGACAATCAATTTCTACATCTTCTCAAAAGAGAAAACAAGTAAATTTTTTCTTTGTTCACTTTACAACATAAACACCAATTTCACCCAAAATGTTAAGATAAGTTGAATGATATGACCGAAAAGGTGGGAGGAGTATTTTGTGGTGTATTGAACAGGACTAGGGGACACACATGTAGCATGGATTGGTAGAAGTGGGATGTCCAAGCATGATTGAATAATATCTATAATCCACACATTAGAGAATGAGAAGGGGGATTATGACCTAATTTAATAGGGGCTAGGGGGCCTGGAGGGAAGGTAACAAGAGGAATTGAAAGAGGAACCCCCGATAGTGGTGATAAGGGGATTAGGGGCCCCATTATCACAACGAATAAGCCATTAACCCATAACCACTAAATTCCCTATCCCTTAACCCTGAAGCCATAATCTCTTAACCCTACACTCATAACTCATAAGCCATCAACCCCTTGATGCATTAAACCTTAAGCCATTAACTCCTAACATAGAATCTATGAACCCCCTAAGCACTAACCCCTTATTCTCTTAACTCATGACCCTTAAACCTTAATCCATAACCCCTAAACACCTCAAAACCCAACCCCTTAACCCCTAACACCTAAATCCATTAATTATTAAGCCCTTAACCCCTAAATCCCTTTCCCCCCAAGCCCTTGGCCCTTAAATATTAACCCTTGAAACCCTTCACCACTTAGTATCCAAGGAAAAAAACAACACATCAAACCAACAAAATAACCTCTTAGGAGAATCCTTCACCTCTAACTAAGAATATTGGACCATTTGATTTTTAGAGAACTAGGTGTTGGTCTCGAGGGTGTGTGTTTGTGGGTAATGCCCTTATTAACATGTATACCAAATGTAGAACAACTGGATAATTTTCAAAACCTCAATAAGAATTGCTCACAATATCTACACTTCAAGTTGACATGGAGCTTGTAGTGCTCTCCCACATAAGGAGTTGGCAATGAATAGATCACTCACAATGACGCAACCTCTTCAACCCTAATGCACAAGGAGCTAACCCTTGATACAAATATTTTGTTTGCTAAAAAAACACAATTGTGTCAATGTAGAATAATATACACAAGAGAAAATAAAATGATATTATCCACATCAATGCTTGAAATAGCCTCACATTTTCCATGAGTGGTGAGCCAAGGGGTGAATGTAGGGCACTATTAAAGTTACATCATGTTTAAATTTCTTTTACATCACGAGATTGTTCTCCATTAGGGTTGATGCATCATCACAAGGGAGCATAACACCTTTTTGTGGGGGAGCGATTAAAGTTGTAACATGATCAAGTGACATACACCTCCAATGTAAATGACATCATTATATTTCTGTGTCAAGTTGTTAAAGAGGTTATTTATAAACAATAAATTTAGTACTTGAACTTCATCTTTTTATGGCCTTGACACTAAGATGGATTTGTACTGGGAACACTTCATGCAAATAAGAGGGGACCTTATTTTTAAACCCTCATACACACTAGAGCACTAGATGTTGCCCTTCAGATCCCCCTTGGTGGTTTCAAAGTGGGTTTACATTAGTGTCTAGTTGAAACTAATGACATCAAGATATTCCTCTTCTCAATAACATATTCTAGCTTTGCCATATACACAACATTGAGTTAGAGGATCACCTCATATGTAGATGCTCCATTTATTATGGATTCAAGGGATGTTCTATTTTATTTTATCAATATTTAGATGGTCGTTATCTATTTTCTTTCAATACATGTCTAACTATTTTTATGAGGGAGGTCCTTGGATTTAGATCTTTATATAAGACCTTATGTGGCTTTCACCTTTTTAACTTTTGCAAGGGGATCACCTCCTTCCATGTTGCCTTGCCTACTTAGGGCCAAAATTGACAAGCCAATATTCAAACTTCTTCAACTATCAAATTGGTGGGGCCTCATACCTCTTATTGAACCCCTTAATGAGACATTATTTCTCCAAAGAGACTGTTGAGGATTTCCCATTGCAAATCACAGGTTGGATGTCATAGGACCTATTACCCCACTTTCTATATGATTTTTTAGAGGATAATTTTAAATTTTGATTGACATATCAACCCTTGTGATTCTTGTGACATTAATAATTTTCCAATTAAGATATACGAATGACTGTATAATTGGTTTGACGACACCTTACCTTGGCCATCTAGGACACTAGGTGTAGGAAGATATTGCTTTAGCGATCACTTTAACTTGATATATATGATCCATGTATATATCTCTAATATGTATTATTTTTATTGTGGTCACTTAAAAACTCTATTCTAACTCTTAAATGTTTTAGCCATAATTCCTATGCTAAATTATTTCATAGTATTTTATAATTTTACTCATAAAAATATGTCACCTTAATAATTTAAATATATAATAGTGATTTAAGTAATTAATACACATCCTATTTTATTATACCCTTATTTCCCTTGGTCAAATTTTAATTGCATAATTTCATAGCATATTCATTCATTTTCATTACGATGTCCCGCCCTATGATTCCCACCAGTAGGAAATCAATTATTTAATTCATAAAACTATGTAAACTACTCTGTTTCAATTTTATCACCGTGCTTTCAGGTCGGGTTTTTGATCTATCAGTTGTGCAAGTTCATTGAACGAGCTTCAAGCTCTTTTTCTGCACAAGCTTAACCCAACTCGACCCTGACATCAAATGACAAGAAAAAGAATGTATGATGAATCACTTGGCAAGCAGATTACATGGTCATGATATGGTGGCCCACTGTTGATGACGCTCTCAGAATCACCCATCTGGATGATTTTTTGAAGGGGGCTTGCAATTCCTTCTATGGGGGATTTTTTATTCTTCCATGGATCTGGTTCCTCAATTTCTTTTACTTTTGGCCTCTCCTCAGACATCGCTTTTGTTACCTTAAAGTTTGACCAGGTATGTACACACTTTCTCTAAATCCTCCTGAATGAAAATGTAATTCGATTTTTTAGGGTATATGAAATTGCAATGATTTCTGTTTGCTACTCTTCGAAAATGAATCTTAATGAATGTCGTATAAACTCAAGATTTTGATCTTTACTATTTATTGAGGCACCTCTGCTGATAGCGGTAGAACTGTTCCAAAGTGCCATGCACTTTTTCTCCAAGCAGTTCTTCAATATTGAAAGCTTCAAATGTGTTTTAGTTTCTTTTGCCGTAGAATCCCTATCACTTCTTCTTAGACTGACATGGTATCGTGCATATTGCACGATGGAAAGGAGACCATAGAAGTGCCATAGAGGAGCTAATATAACCAAGCATCTCTGCTGTGCAGACTTATATTTCAGATATTTCAAACTTCCAAGTTCGTTACCTTTGAGAGACGCAGGACTTCTGTGACTGACATGAATCCAGTTGAACCTCTGCTCTGAACAAAGATTAATTCTGTTAAACAAAATGAAAAAATCTCCACAGCTTGATGCCATAAGCTATCTTTCTTACGAATGTAACCCTAAAAAGTCTATACTCAGTGTGTACCCACTGTAACTAAAAGAAACTTTAACAGGTTGGCTAAGAAGTGTATGAGATGATGTGGATTGAGCAAATCAAGGGTCTCATACAGAGGCATATATTCTGTATAGATGCATTTTTATGCTATTATCCACAATAATGATGAGCCTTGATGATTCATTGTCATATGACTCCTTTGTTAGCCTCCTTTTGTATGGAGAAGATTGTCAACATACAATCTATGGCCATGACTTTTCCGCCACTTAGATTGGAAGCAAGCCTTATCATCAGAACTTCCAAAAAATTTGACAAAATGCCATGACTGATTTGAACAACAATGCATATCTCAATTCTTCTTTCAAGGCTGACTGAACGTATGCATATTAATAATGGTCTGCCTGAAAATATGATGTCATGCCAATTGAAAACTATATTGAAGAGGAATAGGAGGACACACTTACTGCAGAGTATATGATTACTCAGAGTCATAACAGGAGTAAATATAAATCAGCTTACATGCCTGAGATGATGTTTATAATATCCCGAGCCTATACCCTGATTGCCATAACTTGTATATATATATGGTGCAGCCATACTTTTCACGTGTTGAGAACTTGAGATTGCAAAGGGAGAACCATACAAGATGTTCACATAGACTGTGGGGCTATTTCAATTGAGAGTAAACTAGTAGGAACCAAGATATAAGAGATTGAGCAATGCCTTCTTTAGAGGAACTGAGCTAACTGAGTGATACCATATATGATACTGCACTAGGACAGAGATTTCCCTGTCATAGTGATAATTCTTAGAGGATGAGATCCATTCAAGGATCACAGAGAAACACGACCTGTTGATGATATGATTTTTCCAAACAATTACTTTAACCCTTCAAGCAGGGAACCATAGTGGCAAGACCTTATCACAGAGGATTTCTATCTTCAAAATGAAGTATTCTTAAAGGCACACTAAAAGAGTCAAACTAAAGAGAATACTGAACTGCTGATACAAACAGTGATCATAGTGATCATGCCCAGAAGACCAAGGATTTGGTATCCATGTGTTATGCCCAGGACTGTGACTTTATGGTCGAGAAACTTTGCTTCAAATATAATGAAGATGCAGTCTGAATGGGACTGATAAATAATCCTTGGAAAATATATTACTGGAACATACCTTGATGACTTTCAACTTTCGCTCATGATATTTGAGTTTCTCTTGGATTGGAGCCCATGTCCACTGATTAGGGCTAGTAGAAGGCCTTAAGAAAATACCACAGATTTGACATTCTTGATCCCTAACACAGAGGGATAGAGGTACCAATTAAATTCTTCAGATGCTTCTGAGTGATTGCAATCTCTTTGAGCTTGGGATTGTTCTTTCCTGTGCTCTGATTCCATGTTAATTTTGGAAACATGTTCTTTTCTTAGGATAGTTACTTCATTCAATCATGAGCCCATTAATCCATTATCAATTACATTAAACAATATATGACATTAACTAACAAAAGTGTTGAGAATTAGGTAGGGCAAGAGTTAATGAAAATTCTCATACATGATAGTTGTTTGAGTTACTTCTTACTTATCATCTTCGTTCATTATTATGATTACGTTTAAAACATCAAACAACCATAAAAAACAATAACATCGGTGACACAATAGTTAGGTTCTAAGCCAGGGCTAAAACCCCTCCTCTTGAGGGGAAAACCCGCAAATCTCTTCTTATAGATTCTTCACCTGATGACTACAATGACCATGACAAACCTTGACCTAAACTGCCTCTCCTAGACCAAGACACAATCATCCTCCTTTGTAGCACCATGTAGCACCGTGTAGCATATTCCATCACCGAGACCTTCTACTGAACATCATATTTGTACTAATAATCACCATGACTGTATCATGGTTGAGCTGGCCTTCTTTTACGCTGTGTATATCTTTCACTGTAACAATGTCTTCTCTCTGCACTCCTTGCAGAGACCTTTATCACGCTGTAGAACTTAACCAATATTTTAAGACCCAAGACAAAGATATACTAAAGCGCTTTTATGTTCGCTAAATAGTATTCCTTCTTCACATCATATCACAGACCTTAACTATGCCTTTTTCTCCATATGCACTGAAGTAGAATCCAAACTGTGATAAGTATTCGAACTGTGGAACCTATCCAAAAGCTTCAGAAGATATTTGAGTTGTATACTTAGAGGTCTCCGCATTGATTTCTTCAGTTGTGACCGCACACCATATGTGTGTGTGTGTGTGTGTGTGTGTGTATATATATAGGGCACATCCCCTTGAGCAAGCCGACCATATAGCTGTGAGTGAGGCCAACTAGATAATGTTTATCTCAGCATTGATGAGGTACTTCATTTCTTGCATTTTGAGGCTTGTCTTTCATCATTGCATTGAGGACTGTTGTGAGATTCTTTCACAAGATCCTGGAGCATATAGCTAGAGTAGATTTGACACTTAACTCAAACCTAATGAACATCAAGAAGAAGTCCATCTACTTAATAAAATCTTTCTCATGAAACCCATGAACCAAGTACACCAAAAATACACTTTATTATCTTTGTCTTCTTCTTTTCATAAATACATAATTACATAGCCAACATGAAGACCGACCTAGTTACACTTTTCAACAGAAAGAACATTAATGAGAAATTCTAAAGACAAGCCAACACAGAAGAACAAGAGAATATGGCACAAGCGAGGGAAAAACCCCAAAATGGGGAAAACCCTTGAAAAATTCTTCTTATTATTCAAATCAAATGTACAACAGAGAGAGAGAGAGAGAGAGAGCTTATAGAAACATTATTGACTTGCCAAGGTGATGATTGGTATCACTGTTCAAATGCCAAAGACATGATTCAGAATTCTTCCTTTAAACATCAACAATCTTATTCTGTCCAGATTAGTGGTCAAATGTAGTCAAATATTTTCCTCAGTGCTGACCTGCTTTAGATATGAACTGAGTTCTGGTTAGGGTATGATATGATACATTTGGTTGAATCAAGAGATTGGATTCTCGGTTCCTCCAATCGTGGTGATTTCGTTCTACAGAGGGAATTTGCACAAGGTTCACCACATTCCTAGGTGATGGCCCATCCCCAACCCTCCATCTCCCTTTTCCACTTCAAAATACTTCTAGAAAAGCAAAACTAGGTGTTCAATAGGCTATATGTTCAAGATTCCATGGAGGAAGATTAAGCTAAAGGCATGGGCAACAATGGCTTCACCAAAGAAGACGACGACATGTGCCTTTCCAATTAAAAAATTAGCGAAGAAGTAGATAAGAGAGGAAGAATACATTGATTACGACAAGGAAATCAAATCTCCTAAGATCGTAGGTGGTCACCAGCCAGATGCTCTAGCACAGATGGATTGTGATGATCCGGTCATCCCTAAAAATTCCAGAGACCCAAAACGGGCCTAGGATTTGCCTCAAAAAGGGCCTGGGATTTGCCTGGACCCATATTCCCAAGAGTGTCAAAGCAAAGAAATTGGATCCTGAAGAGATTACCATGCACTCAGACGAGTAGGATTAAGGCTCTGTTCTAGAGGAGAAGCTTCTAGAGGCTACTAAATCCACTCAAGAGGTAGCTAACAAAATTTTATTTTTATTGTTTAATTATAGGAATCGTTGCAAGAAACATTCCCATGAGGGACTTCTATTGGCTTAGGTGACGGGTCTGAATGGTAAATATTATGCCAAAATGGTCTAGGGCTTTCGTGTTATGCCATTTGGGTGGCACGGACCATAGTGACAATGAAACCTAGTGTCTGGGATAAACTCTTCTGACCTCACTAGTGAACCAATCTTACCTTGGGTGTCCTAGGTTGATCAATTAGGCTTAATAGCATTCTCATTTGCTCACTATTTTAACTGTTTCTTTGTTTTCGATCCTTCTTTCTTTGCCTTTTTTCATAATTGTAATTCCTTGCTGCCCTAATAAAATTTTATGGTTACTAGTGGAGTGTATTTTTTCTTTTGGTGTCATTAATATAGAATGTTGTAAACACATCTTTCTTTTCATATGTGAATTTTATTTAGCATGAAACAAGTGGAAAATAAACATTAAAATGGATTTTTCCCTGTGTGGCTTGACCTTTCAGGCATGGGAAAAGTAGATAAAGGATTATATTTACTATAGTTGATGTTGTTTTTGTGATTGATGATCTCAAGTTGAATGAAATGTATAGATTGAAAGATGGCATCATAGATAAAATCAAAATGGGATCTCAAAAGCTAAAAGAACAGTTGATAGACTCAACCTAGAAAGTGGAGCAATCAGGCAAGAGTGTAAGATTTTGACCAAGATTCAATTAAAGCTATGCAAAACTGTGTTAATAGTGAATTCACCAAGGTTTTTTCTCCCAACGTAGGATCATGCTTGAGATAGAATCGCCACAGGAGAGTTCTTAGGAATCCATTCTTGAAATTCTCTTAACTTGCTTGTACCCACACCATAGAGAATTCTAGGATGATGTTCCTTCCATGGAGCACTCTTTGATGCTCCATAGAAATAAAATGATGCCACACTTAGGTTCTTGCCTAGTCCGAAGGTAGAACATGAATTGATCCCAAATCAAGTAGATAAACACCATCCATCCTAGCATAGGGAGTACGACAGTATGTGATGTGTCCATCGGTAGTGCTACAGTCCCTAACCACTTTTCCCAAATCATTGGCCATATGAGAGGTACTTCCCATGTGTCCCAGACTACATGGGTAGGATGTTGCAGGAACACCAATAGGGAAAGAATATATCACATCCTACACACAATCACATAGGGATAGGAGAATCCACATCCCACAAACACACATCACAATCATATGGAGGGAAATGATGAATTGCATCCTACAAACACATATCACAACCATATGTAGGGAAAGGATGAACCACCTCCTACACGGATGCAAAACAACAAGTGTAGGGAAAGGACGAACCACCTCCTACATGCATGCAAAAGCACCGAGTGCATGCAAAACAACAATAGTAGGAAGAAATCTACACGTGGGGAAAGGAAAAAACCACATCCCATCGACATGTCAACTATCAATTGTAGGGAATGAGCATCCTACATATGGGGAAAGGATGAACCACGTCCCACCGACATGTCAACAGATGCCTATATGCATCTCTCATTGGGGTATCCACAAGAGAAGGTGAACCACAGGAGAAGGAGAAGGGGTAATTTTATATTGAGACCATTCATTATAAGATCCTTGCTTAGAGCAACGAAGGATGTCAGGGATCTGTAGTGCACATTTATTGAGGCACCTCTGCTGACAGGGTTAGAACTGTTCCAAAGTGCTATGCACTTTTTCTCCAAGCAGTTCTTCAAGATTGAAAGCTTCAAAGGATCTGTCCATCCAAGATTGCATAGGACTGTAATAATTATTGCTAATTAACTTTGAAAATTATCCTTTGCTACCACTTGGGAGTACATAATGTTGTTATGTTCTATCCCTCATGAAATATTGTCTCCATGGGATAATATAGCATGTTGTTTTGGTAACTCTGTATCAGGGAACGTGAGTGATAGACACATATCAACCATTGTGGGATTAGATCCTGTTGTCTTGGGCACATAATTTCTTTTGAAAATTTGCATCCACGCCTCTATCAATCCATGCTTTGCCATTATCTATTGCATTAATTATATAACATCCAGTAGAAAATTTCCAACCCAATGGTTGTTGAGACTCTGTATTCACTGTTTTTATAGATCTGGAAGCGTTTTGAACGAATTTGTCATGAATAGTAATTTTCCCAAGTAACACCTACACACCAAGGCTATTGCTTCTAGTAGATAATTCTGTCCTTGTCTTCAAGAATTTAGAACCAATTTCCTTCACGTTGAAGACATTACTCAAATCTAAGTCTATTATAAGCACACATATTTCACTAGCCAAGATCATGAAAATGGCATCCAATATGTCAATGGTGGATATTCAAAACTTCCAAACTATTGTTTCACTAGGATACTAACATTGTTTTAGATTGTATGAAACTGAAATTCCTTGAATGCAACAGAATTGGTAACACTTGCCTCTTGCAATAATCAAGACATAAATTCAAGATGGAATCGAATCTCGTGATCTTTTCCATACACAGATTCTTAGGATTAAGGTTGAGAAAATACTTAATGATTAGTGAACTTTCAAGAATCAAATGTTGATCCCTTAGATTCAAAGAAATGCTCATAAACATATGCTAGTATCACTTGTAGTGGTTTTATATTAAACCCAACCTCTAAGTCTATAGTGTCACCATTTTTATCGTTTATAGATGCAGAGACAAACAACCATTCCAATGTTTTCTTCAAAGGATGTCATGCCTTCAAGATATTTTTAGTGTTAAATTGGCAAGGTCTCCTATGCATATGTGGAAGTCACGGTGCTTGCAAAAGGAGGTGAACTAGAATGCATTAGTTACAAGCTTGGCATGAACCCTATATTGCTTCCTAGAGGCCAAGAGTAATATAGATAGAGTATATATTAAAGGATGTATATAAATCATTCTAAAAGTTTTTTATACTAGTCTACCTTGTTCTACTATGTTGAATATTATAAATTTTTCTTTATTTAACTATTGAGGTTAATTATTATTGTTTACATCTGTTTGCCCTTTACCAATTAAATTCTATTGAGAATTTGAACTCCAATTTCTGTGGCTGCATAATCATTGAAAATGGGTGCCATAATGTGAAATAGAAAAAATAGATCACAAAATAGCAAGAAATGAATGGCTTCAATACAATGTGTCCTTTAGTTGTGAAGAGTAGTCATTGGCATATTTTTTTGGCATTGATTTCTTTGGTGTAATTGTACTGCAAATGGGAATCTCTTGTCAATATAATATAGCGGTTGGACAATGCCTAAAATATCTGCTACTGGGGATTATATTCTTTAGAAACCAGTAAAATTGGTGTCTGAGATGAACTCTTCAGTTGTTGGCATTGTCAGGTAAGCATGTTGCCACTGCACCCACTAGGCATTTTCATTCTTCAGGTGGCATGCCTTTATAAAGAAAAACTAATTGGGTGTTTATGCTTGTTTTCCTTGGGCACACTTGGGCACAGATTACTGGGAGACTTGGAAGAAGGAAGGACTTTGATTGTTCTTTTGTTCCCTTACCTTAACTAGGTGGTTAATCCTAAATCCTAGTCCCGTGGGATCTCCTTTATTGGCTATTAGCTTTAGGAAGGGAACTACATGGGAAACCCTAATTTTGGTTGCGTGGTCCTGCTTCCCGACACCATATATCTTGCTCCCCTCCTCTCATACAATCCCTTTTCACATTTTCCTATCTGGGTCCACATTTGTCCATTAGGTCCACAAGGTGTTAACATCCCCTTCCCATTGCCCACACCTTTGGTCGGGCCTGGAATGATGCCTCGAAGGTTGATGCAGCTAAAAAAGGAAGTTGAAAGCATAATATGGCCACATACAATAGGAAATGTACCACAAAATGCCAAAGATGGCTGAGAAAATAAAATTTAGCATGTGGGAAAAAGCCAAGCATGAGCTCTACCCCCTATCTTTATGGCCATCACCTTGGTTCCTAGGGCCCCTATGAGTGCCCCCTGTATCATTAAGGAATGTCCAACTCCTGCTGGGTGATGAACTGCCCCACCTTGAGGGGGTAATCGTTGCTATATCTTACACATCATGCTCTCATTCCCTAGAGCCTCGAGCAGTAAAATAAAGGAAAATCAATAAAAGGCAAAAGGCATATGAAGTTGGGTGGAAAAACAAAGGCGGGGGTAACTCATGTACTGTGATTACTCCCTCCTACATTCATATACCCTGGTATGGGCTCTCCTCATCATAGCTACCCTTTTACCATGGCATGTGGCTTGGAGCATTCCCTTTGTCTCCATTCTGTTCCATCATTATTTCACATGACACCTGCCATTTGAAGGATGTACCTTGGACATGTCATTCCCTTAGAGGTTGAAACCACCTAAAGGGTCCTTCATTAGCCACCTACCAAGGGAGGTAACGCTATTACATGTTCAAAACCCCAAATTTGGAAGGGAAGCCCACTATGAAGTTCTCATTTTTGCCCTTGATTAACAAGCTTATTTACTCAATTACACTAATGAATCATTGCATTTGAAGGTGAGGAGACACATTGGATCTTATATAGGATTGAAGGTGGGTTTTCATCTTGGATTTGGCCTCCCTATATTGGATCCAAGCCCTCCAGAGGATCACAATGGAATTTGTAGGCTGAGCGTTAAGAGCCATGGGCCTCCATTTATGTAAAACATTGATTGCCACACCATGGGCTTCTTCAACACCACCATTTTCTTGTTCCTGCCTCAATTATTTGAGAGGATGATGCACTTGGACCATCTTGCCCCAACTGGCTACACATTGCACCTGACACTTGGCCCAGAGAAGGTTATGTCTTTCCTAGGGAGACATGGGAGGGCATGTGTCATCTTCTAGCCCTCATTGATGGAGCATCGAATTGATTTGATTTTGAGCCAGTTGGAGATCCATGAGACCCATTTTGGAGCCCCAAACCCAAAATAGGGGTCCCAAAGATGTTTTGCAGCATATGACACTCTTCATCATGATTTTTGAGGTTGCCACTTTTTTAGCATAAGAGGCCTTCACGTTGCCTCTCTAGGCCTCCACGCATGCATGACATCAACCTTGCGTGGGCTTTGGAGAGAAATAAAATAATTTTTAAAGCTATCATGTTTGGATTGTAACCATGGGTGGGTTACTTAGCACATTAAGCATGCTAGAGGGGCTTTGTCATATGTAATTTGAACTCATAACATTTGTATAAATAGTTGAGAGTCGAGACCTATTCTCATCTCATACCATCATACTTGGGATTTTCGCATACCTCATTAGAGATTTCAGACCCGCAATTTGGAGATGATTTGTATGTTTATCGATGAATTTTGTTGTTTGGATCATTTTCGCTAACTCTCATGGAGCCTCGAATGTCTTGTTAATGGATGTATATATTTCACATTGTCTTGTAAGTGCTCTTTAATGATGTATTTATGATTTTCACTAATGTCTAATGCATGGAATATTGTCTCTTGCTGAAATTTTGTCCTAATTATTGAATATTGTTCTAGAATTGTAATCTTGAGAAATTTTGCATATGTGTTATTCATTGATGATGTGAAAAGAATGTTCCTAGTGGATACTAAATATATTTAATCCATGAAACTTCATTAACTTGAATTGAAGAGGGTAAATGCTTGAAGGGGTAGTTAGGGCTTCCTCTTTAGGCCTCCTCGAAGGATGATTTGGTCAAATCAAAGTTCCCATGACTTCAACCTCCTAATGGTCAAGGCACTAGTCTTGCCCCTTGGTGATCACTCTTAATTTTTCTCCACAAAATTCCCTTTCTTTCTTCGTCCCTTTAAGGGTAAGGAGGCTCATCTAGGGCTTGGTGCGAATTCCAATAGAGGAGGAATTTTTGAGTTTGTCTTGGATATAAATCTTCCTTTGTGTCTCCTCTAAAGGTGCTCAAGTTTTGGTGGAATTCCCGTAGTGAATTCTCCATAAATTTTGATGCCCTAGTTATCACATCAAGAGGGACACCTAGAGGCCAATCCTTCAACTTAGGGATTCTTTGAAGGCAATCTCTTTAGTTATTGGTGAAGTAAATCATTAATTGCCTTTTCTCTCTCCTACCTTGACCTTGGATGCACATATATATCATGTTAAATTTCAACCCTAGGTCTCGTGTAGTTTATTTTCGAAGGGTTTTTTCGTGGAAAGTCTAAATAGCTTCTCCATTGAATGAGCTACCTTGCCTCACTTTAAACCTATCATTGGTACATATATCACAAGTGAGTTCTACTGGGATTCCTCTTGTTGGTGAAAATCCGAGAAGAGTAGGGGACTTAGTCTGTGGTGATAGTGGGCCTATGTCCCAGGTGTTGTTGTGCCCTCTAGCTTTTGCCTATTCACAAGGCCTGCTAGTTTGTGCAACAATAGGGCCCTCTAATGCTATATAATTAATGGTAATCTTAAATTCTTAAAGTAAAAGAGAACCTTCTAATTAAATTTTAACATTAATTTTAATTGTTTTATGACGTTTAAGTGATTCCAACCTCATTGGATTTCATATGGAGAAAGTAGAATTTTAGATTCCACTCAAAATCCAATAGACTTAACAATTTTTAGGATTTTAGGATTTGGGGGGATTGCAGTGTTTCCATTTGATTTTGTTGCGTATGAGGGTATGGAGCAAGCATTTAATGAAGAGAACCAAGCCCTCTGTGTACCTTGCTGTTAGTGGCATTGATTGTTGAAATCCTCTATCATGACCCTAGTAAAAATATACCGATAACTCAAACAAAATTTTGATTTTCATTTGACATGTTAAAATTTTTCTATCTTATTTTAATGCTTGACATCGATGATGAGGATCCCTATATAGGCTATGATTTTCATGATATATAGATATTTGTTGTAGCATGATTTTTTCTTTTTGACACTAGAGGCCATCTAGAGCCTCTTTTTTGATGTAATTTTGGTTCAAAGATCTATTGCACTAAGTGCTATTTTGGTTATATGCTCTCTTGCTATATAAATGAGAAATTTTGCATATTTGTGTATAAATGGTTTGGATTCATATGGATGCACATGAATATATATGTTTTTCTTTAAATTTGAATGTTTTATGTATTTTTAGGTTAACCAGTTTTTTGGTTTGATTTTTTTTTATTCTGGACTGACTCTTGGTTCAGGGTTTGAATAGTTCGATGACCGATTCATTGTTGACAACATTTCTTGGGGTTTGTTCGACCAATTTTGTAGAGAACTTTTATCTAAATATTGTCTCTTCATGCCAAAATTTGACCTTGTTTTGCCACTTGGAACCCCCATCCGTCATTGGATCACCTTTGATTTCTATTTTTTGAGTGATGCCTTCATATTTTGCAAAAATTTCCATGTGGCATGTCATTATATTTTATTTTGAGCAATTTGAGACCAAGTTGACTTTTTTACTTCGGGGACGAAATGCATTGGGAAACATGATTTGCCGAGAATTGTGAGATTTCCATGTTGAGAAATGTCTGGTAAATACTGCAACAAGGCCAAGGATGCATGTTGACTCTATGATACATGACCATGTGGTAAGAGATTTGTACGCACGACATGGGTTGGACTGGCCCAGACAATTGCAATCACACCTACATAACTAGATGCTCCTATAAACCATGAGTTCCAATGTGATCCACTCCAAGTCTTCCAATCCTATCAAGGACGAAAGGAGCTAAAAGTGGGAACCAAGGGGACCAGCCATGGTGTACCATGATAGGCCTAGAACACCCTAATACAAAAACTCACATGACCTATGAGGCTTTGACTTGTATCCTTGGGCTTACGGTGGCGTTATGCAAAGTGAAGAAATGTCTGTATGTACCCTTGTTGAAATGAGGGGTAACAGTTCCACATGCATCTAAATGGATTAGATCAAGAACCTCTCTTCATTTATGTTAATTGCCTGGGAAAGTGTTCTTCACATGCTTGCTAAGTACAAAACCCTTGCACACTCTAGTTTTTTTCAATCTTGAATTTTGGCAATCCTTGCACCATATCCTTGAAGATAGGAAGTGCAACATAGAGTAGGTGACCAAATTGCTTGTGCCATAGCTTGCACAACTTGTCATTGTCATGCACTAAAGCATCATGTTTTATTGGATTGACATGCAACTTGTAAATGCGACCTTCTTGCACTCCTTTGGCAAAAAATCGACCATGTTCATGGTTGCCATCTCTAAAGATGATTTCTTGATCATTAATCTCAACCACACCCTTCAGATCTATCATTGATGAAATTGAAAGAATATTTTTAGTCAAACCATGATCATACTAAACATCGTGTAACTCTAGAACAAGACTTGAAGCCATGAGAAAGGGGACATCCCATTCTGATAATTGGATAAGTGGTATCATTGCTAATGCCACTTTTTCCCATCCTCTGATTCTTGAAGTTTGTAGAAAGCCTTCTTGTTGAAGGTCACGTGTTTGGAGGCTCCATTGTCAACATACTACCCTACCCCATAAATGGTGTTAGTAGAAAGACGCAAAATCATGGAGAAAGTGGTCTTAAGCTTGGATGATAACTCATCCCCTTTGGCTAAAGCTTCTACACTCCTAACAAATTGCTTTTGTTGTTGATTGGCTCTCTTCTTCTCAAAACATTGATATTTATAGTGGCCCATCTTGTAGCACTTGAAGCATTTCACATGACTCAAGTCTTTCTTCTATTGATTTGAAGAACATGATTCTTCATTCTCACCCTTTTGATCCCTCCCAGATTCTTCTTTCTTACCACCTCTACCCACCTTACGGATGAGAGCTAGGCTTTGAGTTTGGAACTCCTCCACTTTGGTTGCAACTGTCCCTTTTTGGATGAAGCCATCATAAAGCTTTTCGAGTAGTTTTCATGAGCACAGACACCTTGCACAAAGGCTTCCCAGGGTGTAGATAACCATTTTGTGCTATATGCATTAACTCCTCATCCTAAATCTTCATCTTGAGAAGAAAGAAATAATCTTTCACCATGCATCCTACTTACCCTGGGAACTCTGTCCTCTCAGAATATACAAAATCATGTAATGCATCTTACCCACATTGAGATCTTCACCCTCTAAATATATATCGTGCATGCACCTCCTTGCATTGGGATATGTGCCTTTGCAATCTGGAATATGCATGGGCCTTGCCTGTGCCTATTAACGACTAATGTGTCCTCATTAATACACCTTCCTCATCAAGAACAAAACAATTCTGCACAAGGATCTAAGCTGGCGGGGATCTACTGATCACACTGCTACTGAAGAGAATGACTTGGAGTAACAAGGTGAAAATAACACTATGCACATTATTTTGGGTTATAATGACATATTTACCTGGTCTACTATCAGCCTTCAAAGATGGCTGGTCGGATAGAAGCTTAAAAAGTTTGGGTATCATGCACCATTGTGTTTTCATAAAAGCGAGGCTTTTAATGGTGACCTCATGCAATGCAGAGCTCATCATTTGGTTATTCTAGTGTTTGATACTGCATTAGGGCTAAAACCAACAAAATGGATACTATAAATTGGCAGAATCAGACTTCATTTGCCACAATTTGAATTCCTGATAGTTAGTGTTTGATGGATGACCTTATGTGAGTTGCAATTGTAAGAGTGGTCATCAGACTAATTCTAATGGCGAAAAAGATGCCATCAGTCGGACATATTATACCAGTTCTGCAGCTCTGATTCCAATATCTAGTTTTGATGAGTATATGTATATAAAACTTGCAGCCCTTGAATAATTGCAGTCCTTGAATACCCTCAAAGAAAATATGCAAGATGTGAGAAACATTAGAGAAGCACAGCACTAGGGGGGATATGGAATTCCTATATGTACTTTGTAATCTGACAGGTGCTCTTATGTGAATCTTATGGAATCTAATTGATTGTTATTGGTACTTGGTAGGCTCATACTTACATTAGCGATGTTATTTCCTAGGAGCATTAGGTTGATATGGCACTGTAGGAGGGCCTGGAAGATGTCGTCTGCAAATTGCTTCGCTGGAATACATGTTTTTACAATGTGTTCTTTTGTTGGAACTTGATACTTGCTTAAATTTCCGCAAACATATGGAGGGGGTTGGTCCTAGAGGCTTTAGTATGATTGTTGTTAAAGACTGCCCTTTTTTATTGTTCCTTGATGCATGCATAATCTTGTAGTGACCACTATAGATGTTTATGATATTGGAGTATTAGTTCATATCGTGATTGTTAATAATTAAAGAAAAATAACTTTCTACTTATATTGGAGCCAAAGGCCTAAATAAACCATTCAGCGTGCAGGTTGTTGGATGTAAAGGCTTCATTTAATGGCAAAGGAAAGCACGTACTGTTTATGGTATTTGAATATGCAGATTGTGATCTCAAAAAACACATTGATGCACACCGCCAATGCAATACCAAGATGTCTCCAAGGTGTATTCAGGTTTGATTTCAATTCTATGGACAAGCCTATTCAGTTCTGATAACACACAAGTGATGAGGGACAGAATTGGAGTGACATGGTTTTTCTCTCATGTTTTATGTTGAGTGAGTGTAGAGCTATATGTTCCAATTATGTAAGGGTATTGCCTATTGTCACAGCCACGGGGTGCTTCACAGGTTCTTTCTCTTTAGATCAATTCCAGTTTCATCCTCTAGTTGTTCGACTTAGAAAATGCATGATTTCTTATTCTACACATATATGTGTCTGACAGGGATCTGAAGCCACAAAATATTTTGGTAGATCAAAAAATGGGGTTGCTGAAAATTGCAGATCTTGGACTTGGAAGAGCTTGCACAGTACCTATTAAGAGCTATACTTTTGAGGTGTGGTTGCCTTTATGCTATTGTCTGCATATTTTTCATGATAGAGATTACAGTCGTAAAAATTTATATTGGAAAGCATGCACATATTCACAACTCTATAGGGTCATGCCCATTTTATGCATAATGTGTGCCCTTGACATATGCAATCTATGCTTCTCTATGCATAGTCCAACATAAAGTAGAACATATTTCTTAGTTTTTAGCAGTTACATTAAGCATAAGAGAAGTAGGTGTTTGAACTCTCTGAACCTTTCATTTTCAGGTTGTTACTCTTTGGTACAGAGCACCTGAAGTGTTGTTGGGTGCCAAGTGCTATGCTATGGCATTAGACGTATGGTCTCTTGGTTGCATCTTTGGTATGATATTATTCAATATGCAAATTTTTTATATCAAAAATTAGTTACATTGTTTGATAGCATGGGAATTATTAGAGATTGTTCTTTGTTCCAGCTGAACTATGTAATCTGCAAGCACTTTTTGCTGGAGATTCTCAAATACAGCAGCTTATAAACATATTAAGGTAAGAGCCCAAAGAGTGGCAGGGGCAATTCTGCTCACATCTAAGTAGAGCTCCCAAATATTCATATGATGATTTATGCTTGAAGGATTATCCAGGAAATAGCTTTGGCCAATTAGAAATTCCTTCATATTGGGAGTTGTGGAATAGAAAAACATTTCTACTCAAAATAACAATTTTCCTCTAGTTTGTACATGCAAATGCAAGCAGGTTGCTGGGAACTCCTAACGAACAACTATGGCTTGGTGTGACTCAGCTTAGCGACTGGCATGATTTTCCTCAATGGAGGGCTCAAGATCTTTCCAAAGTCGTTTTCAATTTGGATCCAAATGGTGTGGATCTTCTTTCCGTGAGTTTCAAGTTACTTTAATCTTACATTCATTTAATTTCATTTTTGGTCAAAAATGGTTTTATCATCTAAAGATAACATTTACATTTTGCCTTTTGAATCTCTTGTTATAGATATTAATGCCTTTAACCGCTTATGCATTCACTCTCAAGAGATTTTGGATGAAGTAGCTCTTGAAAGTCAGCAGAATATTCATCCTTGAAAATATTGCACATGTGCAGAAAATGTTGCAATATGATCCTGCAAAGAGGATCTCGGCAAAAGAAGCACTAGACCATCCATACTTCGATAGTTTAGACAAATCACAGTTTTGACATTAGTTTTTGTCAAAAACCTACATCCATATTATGATTGGAGAATACTTTGATGGTGCCTTCCCCGAGGGAAAACTTATAGATCAAGGTGCTTTTAAAGATAGCTTGGCTCCATTCATCCTCCACTCTATTCCATGTGATGGTTTGGTGGTCCAATACACCAATTTATAATTAATGAGGGGCATAATTGTTGTAGTTCACTAATCAAATTGCATGAATACTTCAAACAACACCCCAAGCTCTGGCACTTTGAAATCCTATACTTTACTTTCCCAAGCATACAACTAGGAAAAGGAATTCCTCTAAGCATACTAGTAACTTTTTGATGGCCAACATCAAATTCCACATGCAGGTTGCAACCACATGAAAAGAGCTTTAGTGAATAGCTTCATTTTAACATTAATCAGCCCCCAACCTCTAATTATTAGTCTATTGAACATGTTGACAAAATTTCAAGGTTCTGTTATATTTAACCATGCTTTATATACACCACCTTTCTCATCACATAATGTAGCCAATACAACCAATCCACTCAATGATAGACAACATGTCCTCACAATCAAATAGTTTGAAACAATGAACTTGTATTAATATTATTAATTGCCCTACACTTGAGCTTCATAAAGTTAGAACAATAAGAAACCTTCACCCTCCCTAAAGCTCTTGACCAAAATTTTCATCACTGCTTTGAAGTGAAAGGATATCTATATTAAGTTTATAGCATTGCTGAATTAATGTTACAAAAATGCCCCTTGTTACATGAATCATTGCAGGGGTTTTTTCTGGCATTGACTCAGACTCAATTGATTATTACCAAATTTGGCCTTACGGGTAGTTCCTAATAGAACTTCAGACAGATACAACCATATCTTTTTTCCCATATAATTATGATATGGACCAAAAAAGCCTCTAGATCTGTCTTCAACAATAAAAACGAAATTGTATCTGTTTGAATGGAAGGAGACAAAAATAAATAGTCCATGTGAAATTTTTTGTCTTCTTTTAATAGTGGATTCAATTCACTATTGATGTCTGAATAAAACTTGTTATCAATGGAATCATTAGCTAATTGACTACACCCTGGAGACAGTCATTCCCAACAATTGATAAGTAGTAGCACTCTTGCATCTAAAAAAATGTACAATGCAAGCCGTCATTCTAGCCACACAACTGTCTATGAAAAATGAAATGATGGCATAGCTATATGAAAAAAATTGATGATATTAAACCATTACCAAGGGTCAGGGTTTTAGAAGAGAGTTAAAGAAATAAATGCAGATTTTTTGCCTCATGTCCCTATACTTGTGCAACATGCTAGAGTCTTTAGAGTCTCTCGACATCCACATGTCACCATCTCATAGCATTGTTTTAAGAATCTCTCTGATTGGTATTTGTATTGTGCATCATTCCCTATATGCCACAAATTTATCTGATCTCCATTTCACTAGATTTCTATTGAAATTGCTCTTCCTTGATATTGTCCTTAGCAAAAAAATTCCAAAGCTGCTTCACCATCCCCATTAAGCACGCAACATGAAACAATAGTGTTCAAGGTCAGAAAACCATGTATTGACATTTCATCAGACACTTACATTCAATACCCAAGCTCCCACCAATTGATTTTTGTTGTGGGTTGATGGGGATGAAAACCCACATTTATTCTTGCTTACAACACCCATTATTTTTTTGTACCAGGACACTAATTTCATAGATGAATACTCACATGTTTTGCTATTAATCTCGCATATAAGAGAGATTTTACCTTTCCTGTGCATTGGCATACACAAAAATATTATTATACAACCCACTTCGAAGAGCCATTAACTGATGCAACTATGAAGAACCTTTCAATATTTTGGCTTCTTGATTTCTCAAAGAACCTAAATTTATCAAGGATTACATTATCAAATTTTAGTTTTTAGGATGTTTTCAAAGGGCTATGGTTGATTATAAATCTATGCTGGGAATTTAAGTGAAATATTCTGAACACTAAAATTCCTAGATGACTACTTCTATAAAACTATGCACCAGAGAACACACACCATACATTCTGAATTCCTTTAAATTGAGGTAGCAGGTTTTAATTTTCTAAATCTATGTCCCAAACTTGGTTTGTCAGTAGTGTAAAAGTGAAATGTTAATGTGGAAACCAATAATTCCTTTAAAAGGTTCTGTCAAACTGTCTAGTTTCCATAAATTGAAACCAACGAGGAGTCCTTCGTTAATCTGATAGCAGGTAAGATACTTGATCATGGACCGTAGTTTTCTGGAGATAATTACAATTACAACCCACAAGGGGTATGTATGACATATGAGATCCTAGATTCAAGTAAAATGAATAAAACAAAACCCACACCATGGCTCAAAGAAACTTATCAGTATGTCTCAAATAAACTAATCAGTATGTGTGGATGGATCAAGAGAACATGAGCTCAATCATCTTGATGTCAACAATCAATTAAGACTTAGGTGCATAGTCTTGCAGTCACCCTAGTAACTGAAGTACAACCACCAATTTTCACAGCTCTACTAAGGTAAGGAGACAAGTTGCGACTACTAGCTCAGTGAGTAAGAATTACAATGGTATTAGTCATCCTGATCAGGTGGCAACTATCTTGGATGTACAACAATTTGTGATTAAGAAAAAATTGCAACAAACATATTAATTTAGTAGATCATACATTGTCCGAAATATTCTACAGTATTTAAAACTGCCAACTATTAGTCAGCATACTAATGGAGTGAACCACCTCTTAACATCAGTTTTTTTATCTAAGCTGCACTGGAAATAGGCAATAAGTAGCACCAGTTCAATTTTTTGGAAAATTTGTAGACCTTCACAATAATGATACTTGAATTCACATAAACAAAGGCCCACTTACCAGCTCATATGAGCCTTAATGAACACATTAATATTTGGTTTCTTTTCCATCTACCATAGTAACCAAGAAGCTGTAGTAACCATAGACTCTAGAATCCTAGAACTCCAAAATTCAATTATTTATTACTGGCAGTTTGGTGATTTAGCAAAATGCATTAATGCTATAACATTTTGTTGTTATTTCCTTGAATAGTGGTCTCATTTGGCTGGAGTTTTAGTTCCTGGTGTAAGCTACTACAACTAATGCATACTTGAGATCCACAATCCCTAGTTTTTGATAATTCATTTTCATAATTACATGCATTGTTTCTACAAGCCATTGAATTATTGAGCCTAATCACCTGATATATTATCTAGATAGGTGTGTAACTATGCCAATCATTTCTACAAAGCCTTTAGAAGGTATTCTTATCTATTGCAATATAATGAACATGCCCAACTTGTGCAAGCAGTTAATTACTTTGTATGCCTTTAGCTGTGGTGCCTATTTTGGCAACAACAATTTAAGTTTCACAAAATTTTCCTTCAATACATCAACCCAGCAAATCAAACATCTTCCACAGTTTGCTGCAGTACTCAAAACTAGGAATGTAGCATAAGATACCTCAAAGCTATGAACTTCTAGTGGCTGCCATAGTAATGGAATAGACCACCTATTTCTACCAGATTCTATTAAGACACAAGAAATGGACAAGAATCAACAATGGTGGTGCAAAGTTTCCAACCATCATGAGGGTGATATTAAAAAACAACAAACAAATATATTTTAAGAAGGGAAACGAGGTATTATGAGCCTTTAATACATGCATTTTGGTATTCTGCACCATCTGCGTTAGACACAAAATTCACAACATGATTATGTGATTTGTTACGATACTAAAGTGAAGTAGTAGTTACAAAATCCCAGAACTCCAAAATGCATGTATTTTACCAAAAAAATTATTTTATTAACCTTAATATAGCTCCTTAGTTTTCTTAGGCTGGAGTGGTCACTTGGGTCCAAAGTCCACTAGTGTTTTTTACTGGAATTCATTTATGCACTGTTGGTTTAAAGTAGGTGAACTTAGTGACCCTGACCAAGTTCTCCATCTTTATGGAGTATATGACAGGTTTTCTCATTCCATGAACCAATTGATCCAAGACCAGAAAATAGCATCAACTCATATTATTCAATACATATTATCCATCTGACATAGATTTACCCATGGTATTATAGTAGCATACGACCACGGTATTCATCCACCCATGATATTTATTCACCCATGGTATTATAAGTGACCCATGGTATGTATCCCACCCATGGTATTCATCCACATACAGGATTTACCCATGGTATTATAAGTGGTATCTACCCATGGTATTGTTACTTGGTACCACCTATGGTATTGTATCTCAAAAAATGCTATAAATAACAAGCCTCACTTTGTAAAAAGAATGATTATACCTTATGATGTAGCTTCTATAGTTATTCTACTGTTTAATAAAACAAGTTTCTTTGTGGTTTTATTTTCTTTGTATTCTCTCTTTTTTTTCACACGGCATCCTAATTTTAGGATACGGTCACTATATCTAGAGCTTTCTTAGATCTTGGGGGTCTCCCCCCAAGATCCGGATCAGTGGTATCAGATTCAGGTTACGCCTCCATGGGAATGAGGGTTTGAAACATATTTCAGTTTCAATGTTTGGCAGCAATCTTCAACAAAATCCATGAATGTTTTTGGGCGGCGCGTTTTCAGATCAGATCTGAAATTTTTGGTAAAAAATTTGCAAAAACAAAGACCAGATCTGGATTCCTTGCGAAAAAATACTCAAATTCAAAAAAAAAATCGGTCGAATTGGA
Organism: Pinus albicaulis; assembly: GCA_034641835.2. Classification (NCBI taxonomy): domain Eukaryota; kingdom Viridiplantae; phylum Streptophyta; class Pinopsida; order Pinales; family Pinaceae; genus Pinus; species Pinus albicaulis. Next base: position 941,276,700 of record CM076579.1, on the reverse strand, counting down.
GTTCGGATGAGGGAGATATCGCTGATTCAAAATCAGCAATGTTGAAGCAATTTTTCTGACGACAATTCATGGACGACAGCTCTCTTGTCATTTTTCGCCATTTTTAGTGAAAAATTTCAGAGAAATGGAGATAGATCTGAGCTCCTCTTGAAAAATCACCCAAGTTCAAAAAAAAAAATCGGTTGAATCGGAGTCCGGATGTGGGAGTTATCGTTGATTTAAAATCAACTATTTTTTCAGAAATTTTGTGACGGCGTGCCAGTTCCAGCGCAAATATGAGAGTCTAGAGTCTCCAGATAGTGGTTTCAAACACATGAAATGATGCAGAATGATCATTCCATTTCCAAAAACAGGTTATAATAAATATTCTGAGTTATATTGACCGATTTATGCTCATTTTAAATCTGGAGCAGCATTCGGAGCGGGTTCCCTTTGGAGACGTGCCCTCCCACCCTGCTTTAGTAGGCACCTGCTTCACATTCATCAGTTTGATCATAGCAGCGTTCGGCTTGGGTTATTTGGAGATGTGCCCTCCCACCCCAAGCTATGTAGGCACCTGCTACTTCATCAACAATCAGCATCACAGTTATGGGTCAATTGCACAAAATCATTTTCATCGAAGTCCATTTGCTAGGCCGCACACTGTTAGTCACACAGTTGGTCACAAGCATTACAGGGTATCTCTATCCTCGGATCTTCGTTTTGGTTCATCCACAAACCCACACTTCATCGAAGTCCATTTGCTAGGCTGCACATTGTCAATATCACAGTTGGTCACAAGCATTACAGGGTATCTCTATCCTCGGATCTTCGTTCATCACGGTTATGGGTTAACTACACAAAAATATTCTCTTCAGTGGTTCTTCATATTCAACAAAGGCTTCTCAGGAGGGAACTTCACGCAATGGAGACCATTGCTTCTTAAGGAGGGAGGAATGATCCGAATGGAAAATGGCATCAACTCATGTTATTCATCTACCCATATTATCCATCTACCCATGGAATTTACCCATGGTATTGTAAATGGCATTGACCCATGGTATTCATCCACCCATGATATTTATTCACCCATGGTATTGTAAGTGACCCATGGTATGTATCCACCCATGGTATTCATCCACACATGGGATTTACCCATGGTGTTGTAAGTGGTATCTACTCATGGTATTGGCCTATGGTATCTACACATGGTATTGTGACTCAAAAAATGCTATAAATAACAAGCCTCAGTTTGTAAAAGGACAAATTGTCCGCCACAATGTAGCTTCTACAATTATTCTTTGTTTTAATAAAACAAGTTTCTTTGTGGTTTTATTTTCTTTGTGTTCTCTCTTCTTTTCTGGCATTCTAATTTTGCAGATCTTGTCATATCCATTTCAAATTTTTAGATCTTGGAGGCCTCCTCCCAAGATCCGGATCATAATCCCCAAGCCTTTTGAAGGCACTCTTCTCTAATGCAATACATTGAATATGCCAACATGTCCCAGAATTGGTTAACCTGATGAAGTTACCCTTGTTTCCGGAGTATCTGACAGGTTTTCTCACTTTGTTAATCAATCCCCAATACTTTTGAAGACACTTGTCTCTAATGCAATATATTGAATATGACAACATGTCCCATAATTAGTTCATTGTTTTGTACGCCTCAACTGTGGCTCATGTTCGCAGGACATCAATTCCTTCAGTTTTGGACTGTATGACATCTCAGCATGGTTAGGTCAATTCTCAGCGTAGTTATATAATTATCTATTCTTGATGGCATGCATATTTATCGAGTGGCTGTCATTATTTTATGCTCCAACACAGTTGAAGAATGCAAGAAAATTAGCAGCTTTTAGTGTAGGTCATCCATTATTTTTGTTGTCGAAACATCTCTTATATTTACGAAAAAGTATTTACAAACAATAAATCAAAAGGTGGAAGTGTATATACAATGGATCTTATATCCGTATCCCCTTCTGTAAGACTAGAAAAGTAGAAATAAAGTATGTATAGGTTACCGAATATAAATATTGAGCATCTCTTATCAATAATTCACCCTCAGTTAATAGCTAGTCGTGTACCTCATTACACGACACGGAACAAAAAGTAGACAGATTACTAATTTTTTCCTTAAAAACAAACTTACATTTAATCTTCCTAGGGAAAGCATAACAGAGATGCTCAATCAATACCAAATACCAATGAAGGAAGAGTTGACCAGATAGCTACAATTGCCAAACAAGGTTGCACACTAGTGAGCCCGGCATTGAAGGAGAACTAAATAGTGGTCCTGATTATCTTTCTAAACAGATTAGAAATGGTGTAATTTGTGTGCTCACTTGTCTTCTAGATCAACCGACACCCCATCTTGCATTGAGAGTTGGAGTTAATAGATTCTGCTAAAGCAACAAAGGTTAAAGCCTTTGTGGTTGACACTACTGTAACGACTGACCAAAGATCCACCCCGCATCCCTGCAAAATAGCCTCCATGTCACAATGTTATTTTTCAACATGTTGGGCGAGGGATGAGCCCCCCCCATCCTTTTGGAATATTGTACTTTCCACCATACTTTGACCACAGGTATGATTGCATGATCTGCTCTAGATGCTGAAATTGAGTCTTACTAGGCAACCAAAAATTGCTAGTTTAAAGTTTAATTCTTTAAAGGGTGCTAGCTCAATGGAAGAGCACCTGCTTCACAAGCAGGAGGTTGGTGGTTCGATTCCATCGTGCCCTGATATTAATAGGGAATGACAACGATCAGTTTTTGGTGACGAATTCTCTTTTGACCATCACCAATGAGCTTATGGTGACATTTTTCGACCCTCACCAAAATATGAAATGGTGACGGTTAACGAACGCCACCATATATACGCATTAATAGTGACGACCATGAAAGGTCCATCACCATAAATTGTTGTTGTTGATATGAAATGGTGAGGGTCAATGTTTGTCATTATAGTCATTATTTGTGACGAACCTTGATGTCACCAATGAGCTTATCATGACATTTTTTGACCCTCACCAAATATGAAATGGTGATGGTCAATGAACGTCGCCATATATATGCACCAATAGTGACGGTCATGAAGGGTCCATCACAAAAAATCGTTGTTGTTCATATGAAATGGTGACGGTCATCATCCGTCATTATAATCAATATTCGTGACGGACGTTGAATGTCACCATAACACATACTTTCGGCGACACCACCTTTGGTGACGTTCAGTTTTTTCGTGACGAAGGCTATTGTCCGTCACCATTGCTCATATGAAATGGTGACGGTCACAATCCGTCATTATAAATCATTATTGGTGATGGAACTTGAATGTCACCACAACACCTATACTTTCAACGACGCCACCTTTGGTGACGCTTTTGGTGACGAAGGCTCTTTTGACCCTCACCAATGAGCTTATGGTGACATTTTTTGCCCCTCACTAATGTCCTTTTTTCTTGTAGTGTAATGAACGACCCGGATTGACTAGAAATTACTATAATTTTACAAGGTAATTTTACATATGTTTTTTAGCTTAGTGAGCATCGCCCCTGAAACCCCCTACTAGGGGGGGACTCCATAAAGTCATAGCAGCCCCCCTAGGCATTGTTTAATTATTAAGGTACAGGTTCAACATTGTGATACAAAATAAACAAGATAATCGGGCTCCACACCCAACGAGTTGCTCTCAAAACGATTGCTTCTTTCCTCTTAGTAGCCGAGGGTTTTCATTGAAGAAGCTAAAATTGAAAAGTTTGCTTATCATTTTAGTTTGCATTTTTAGTAATTTCCATCACATCATCGCGGTGAAACTTGAAAGGAAAATTGATAAACAAGATCAACTTAAAATTTACATCTATTTACCTAAAAAAAGCATTGGAACCATAACGATAACATTTACAAGGTCTAGGCTAGAGACGTGTTCCGATGTCGTAAGTAAAAACATAGCAGCTATTGTTAATTGTGCTGACACATACTGAGCGTGATACCTCACTCTACGTACATAAGTATATTGTAGCTCGTCCACACACCTTCGGGTATATCTAGGGCAGTGTTATAGTACGAAAAATTATAAAGGGGTGGTCTCTCATCGTACGGTTTTGCATTGAGACAACGCTAATACGGACTTGGGCCTTCACGTACCTTCGGGTATATTTGGGAGGAAAAATTTAGGTTGCTATCCATCCATAGTAAATTGAGTTTTCCACCTTGTAAATTTTGATACACCACACACAATACATTGTGGGATATTGCCTACCCATAGCTTCTTGGTTCGCTGAGAGGTATTCGTAGTTCACAATTTCTCGGTAAACCTTTTTCCTAACATTACCCTTTTTATTTTGTCTATTTTTTTGTTCATAAAATAAATTATTCATCATGGAAGAAGAAAATCCCTTTCCCTCATCATTCTTGTAGACTTGTATTGAAACCACCTTTACCACTCAGAATTCACTTCTCGTCGACGAAGGTGACATCGCTCTCACCAAACCTGGTACCATTAGTACCTACGGTGAAGCATCATTTTCACATATTCTAGAGTGGAAAAGTTTTTTCTACAAATCTTGGTCCATATACCTGTTGTTGAGATAGAGTCTCACAATTTCACCCATGGTCATGATCCATCCAATCGGTGAGACCATACCTCCCGAACTCGACGTTGTTCAATCGGAAGTTGATCTAGATCTTGTCTCCTTTTTGCCGTAACATCTACATCCCGAAGTCGAATGACCGATAGGTTGTTCTCAGTATCGGTCGCCCACAATATATTATAGCCATTGAGTCTCCTTGTCTCATAGTCAACCTCTTGAAATATACTTTGGGCCTAATGACAAAATCCTTCCACCTGGTTTAATTTTCGATTGCAGTAAATACCACAAGGCGAAAGACCTTTAACTCCAACTCATTTTTGGGAAAATCTTTACTCGTATGATATTTTCCTCAATCACCTACCTCCGATTTTTTTTATCCTGTGCCTATTCAATTTCCCATCGCTCCAAAGGGTATACATTTGAGTCAAGTAACCATGCTTTGAACCAACATCTTTGGTTGGACCATCTATTCTAATTGCGACAACACTTGCTCTCATTACATCACAATGTTGATGACTTCACCGAAAGTCATATTTACATGGTGGCCCTATGGTCCCATTAGGTTATAAATCTTTATATGGAATTTTCTCGGGTGCATCTTCAAATCCATGGACTTCACCAATATCATCATTTGGTATTATAACTAGTAAACCTATAGTGAGTACTTCGAATGGCTTGATCCTTTATATCCATCATCAGGGTAGCAATATCAAGTCGGGTCCATCCGGGTATATTCCATCTAGTACAATCTCAACTAGACTCCTTGCATTTGGAGAATAATATTTTCTCGTCTTATTATACTCCTCATGTCGGGGGAAACTATAGTCACCTACTTTGACAAAGATCTGTCGTTATTTAGTCAACCTAATGTCGAAATGAATGTTTTTCAATGTCAGCTCACTGTGCCTATCCAACCACAAACGGTTGTACACTCGTATCAATCAGTTCAACATGTTGCACCCACATCAATTCCACTTGTTAATACATATTTACCCCTCATTATGATATTCAAACTATTGTACATCAACTGTTTCGGGTGGGTCCTTCAAATCAATACCCTCTAGTATTGGGCCCTCAAACTCCAACTCCTTTGGTTGGTTTACAACAACCACCCAAGTATCCGAATCATTTTATTCACAAGTTGGATTACCATATTATCAAATCTCGCAGACACAACCAGAGTTATACCTACCCTCATCTCGAATCCAAGTTATCCTAATTTTGGTTATAACATTGGTGGACAAACCCTTCGCAGAGCAAGTGCAAATGCCACAACCTTCAATTTCAATAAGTATTGTACCCAAGTTTTGGTCAACTAGAATCCTCAAGCGTTTACTTATCAAACAACTCCTATCCGGGTTACCAAAAAAGCAGATTCCTTATGCTAGTGCTCAAAGGCCTATTTCCCAAAGCAATTCCATCATACCCTGGCTATGCTCAACCCGAGCACGCAATCGACATTTTTCCCCTTTGTTGCAACTTTATAGTTGCAGATTTAAACCGGCTCACCAATGATCCAATTAACTATGCTCCTTGGTGGCCGGTGATACCTTGCAAATTAACCTCGGATATTCCTAATTTCAATGGAAACCCTAGGGAGGACTCATCAAACTCATGTTATGAATTATCATTTGTAGTGTTAATCTAACTCCTTGAATGATTACTGCTACGACTACGTCTTTTCTAGCGTACACTCACTAGTTCGGCTGCAAAATGGTACATTGAGTTATCTAGAGCTTCTTTTGATAAATTCATTGCCCCAAATAATGTTTTTTGAATCACTTACGCTTTACCCATACGATATGAAATTGGAATAGAACCCTCGACTAATTTTAAGTCGACTAATTCTACTCACATTTTCGATCATATTCTTGAGTGGGTCGATGGAGGGGATGAGACACTGGCCAAAAATGTAGGAGGTTTTTTTCCACATGTTGTGGCTAGGAGGGTTCAAAATCACTTGAATTGTATGACTAGGTGTCAATACCCCAGCTGATTGTATTATTTAGCTTAGTTAGAGTTAGTGGAAGTCGAATAGTTCAATTAGTCTATCTGTCACATTTCAGTTAGTTGAATAATTGTAATTAGGCTTTTTGGTTTTTCTAAAATGGTCTCTCGCATAGGAACCAAAGAGTTACACTATAATGTATATAAATTGAATCCACTGGATGTATCAAAAAGGAGGAAGAGAGGAAGAGAGGAAGGAGGAAGAAAGATTTTTGCAATAAACTCACGTGTGTTAACAATTGTTTCCGAGTTAAATGATTTCGAGCCTATTTGCCATTGTATTTCCTTGAACCGCTAATTGTGAGAAATTGTTTAATTGTGAGACAATTGTACGTTGGTTTCGGGTGGAATCGTTGGATGTGGTGGTTATATAAGTCCGCACTTCTCTTGTCTATTTCCACGTAATTGTTGGGATAAACTCTAGTTGTGAACTCTGTTTAATGGTAATAGAAATCCCGCTCAATAAAGGAATTTACGTTTGTTGTTGTTAATTGGAATTTTCTTAACACGGGGATCGAACCCGAGTTAACAAATGGAGCAGATAAAAGAATAGTACAAACCAAACGTGCACCCATGGTCAAGCACCGTACCAAACCCGTGAGTGGGATTTACAAAGGCGAATTGCCCATATCGCACCGCTTTTGGTGTATAAGCGGTATTTTCCGGTTGTGCAACGATTCCATAGACTCAGTTGACGCGTGCGCAGGTGGACCCCCGGAAAACCACTATTTAAAGCGCGCCATCGCATGTTAACCTTCATACTAGGATGCCGAGTGATATTCGAGAGTCGTTGATCCGGGAACAGGGCCATCGGACAGTGGTCGCTTGCGTCGTAGATGCGTGAAAGATAAAAGAAGTGCGTGAACGATAAGTGAGGGTATGGTGCATGCATTTGATTGGTCCATTGACCATAGAGGTGGGGTCCCGTAGCCAAAAGGGGTATTATAAATTATTTGTTTAAAAAGCGTGGAGTATTAATATAAAGTGCGAAGGATTAAACTTTGGTTATAAAGGTTCAGAGGGTAAATACATATGCCGGGAGATATATTTAAACATTCGTAGTTGTGATTATATTTATTTGTCAATTTCTTTGAAATTGATAAATAAATTAAAAGAATATTAAGGAAACCACGTGGAGGCGAACCGAGTATACGAAAGGAGAATGCGGATAGAGCCACGACGACGGTTGACCATCTCTCCATGGCCGACCTTCGGCTTTGTTGCGTCATTAGTGGTATCGGAGCCATTGTTTTGAGGTTGTTTTTTGGCAGAAGAGTTGACATGGCGATCCGAGTTGGTAGAGGTCCTTTGGCAGTAAGGAGGCTCACGTTACTGCAGCGCAGAGGTTTTGGGGATGTTGCAGAGGGTTGAGGCCAGTAATGGATGCCATAGAGTGAAGACACCTCGTAGATCCGAGAAGACATCGGTGAACTCAAACAGAAGAAGTCGAAGAAAATGTTGAGATTCCTCCCTGACATGAGGCTCCTTAGAACCGTTCGGGATGTCACTGAGTCGCTTCGTAATTGAAGTGTTGAGTTATGTAGGGGGCTGAATCTAGAGGAACTGTGGATTGGATAAATGAAATGAAAAAATGCTTCAATTATGAAGAAATAAGTGAAGATAAAAAGGTCAAGTTTGCAAGTAACAAAGCCGAGAAGGACATGCCGCACTTTGGTGGGATGGAGTGCAGAGAAAGAAGGAGAGTTGGTAAGAAACCCTATCAAGATCCGGACTAGAATGATGGCTAAATTAAAAGGTAAAATTTTCCTAGTGATTACGAGCTAACATTATATAAGAAAAATTCAAAACCCGAGACAGAGGCTACCGACAATAAAAAGAATACACGAGAGGAATTCCTGCGAGTGAACATAAGGGCTGGGAAATTCCAAGACACACCCGAGAAGACGGCACGTGATATGTGAATGGTCTCAAGATGGAGATCCAAGATGAGATTGGTCTCCTGTCTCTAAGACGAGGGAAGAGGCCTATCGGATGGCCTTGAAAGCAGAGGAGAAACTCTGAGGAAACGGGCTGCGCAAGAAGAGAGGTACTTTCCATGGGAAGGGAAGTCGTGGTGGTAGAGGAAAGCCCGCTACACCCGGGGATGGAGCTAACAATAGTCTACCTTAGAATGCATCTACGAGAGGATGATGCAAGGGGCAGATGGGATTCTTATAGAGGAAAGGAAGAGGAGGTAGAGACGAGAGGCAAAGGTAGAGAATTTAGGTTTTATAGATGTCGGCAAGTGGGACACAAGCACTATGAATGTCTAGAGAATGTGGGTGCCGGTCCAAGGAATGCTCGTTGTTGCTCGAGCTGGAGAAGAGGCGAGAAATTGAAGAAGAAAATTCTTCCGCAGAGGGGAGAATCTCTTGGTGGTAAATAAGGTCCCGTTGAAGCAAGCCAAAGAGGTCTATCGAGCTTGCACAAAGGAAGACTTTGTTTAGGAGCATATGCAAGGTCCAAGGGAAATGCTACCATCTAGTCATTGATAGTGGCAAGATAGAAAATCTGGTTTCCACCGAGATAATAAGAGAAGTCTGAAGTTGAAGACAAGGGAGAATCCTACTCCCTACAAGCTATCTGCTGCATAAAGGGCACCACCGATCTGTAAAAGAGCAAAGGTGGAGATAGAGCCGCAAATGGGAAAATACAAAGATAAGGTCCTATGTGATGTAATGCCCATGGATGTGTGTCATATACTACGGGTAGACCTTGGCAGATTGTGACGAGCGGAGAGTGCATGATGGCAAGAAGAACTGTTAGCAAGTTCTTCAAGGATGGGGTACATCATACAGTTGATACCCATGGAAGAAGGAGAGCCATCCAACGAGTGATTGATCCAAAGACCTTGTTCTTTGAGTGTGAAGGAATATCTCAGACGAGATAGAAGAAGAAGAGGTAGGTTTTGCTTTAGTTTGCAAACCCTAAGCTAGTTCTTAATTCTACAAATATTTCTGATTTACCAATGGAAATCCAAGAGATGTTAGATGATTATTGTGACATTGTTGTGGATGATTTACCCGATGAGTCGCCACGTGAGAAAGATCATCCATCGGATAGATTTATCCCCGGTTCAAATCTTCCAAATAAGGCACCCTTACGTAATGACTCCCAAGGAAAATGAGGAAATCGAGAGACAAGTACAGAATTGGTGGACAAAGGACCGATTAGAGAAAGTCCGAGCCCATGTGCAGGTACCCGGCGGTATTGAGCCCAAAGAAAGATGGAGGCCTGGAGGATGTGTACTGATTCTCGAGCAATCAATAAAATCAAAACGTGTACTGATTCCCTTTGCCCGCAGTTGAGGACTTAATGGATTGTTTGAGTGGTGCTAAATATTTCTCAAAGATAGATTTGAAAAAGTGGATACCATCGATTAGAATAAGAGAGGGTGATGAGTGGAAAACTTCCTTTAAAACAAATGAAGGAGTGTATGAATGGATGGTAATGCCTTTTGGGTTTTCAAATGCACCTAGCACTTTTATGAGACTTATGAATGAGGTATTAAAAGAGTTCATTGGTAAATTTGTGATAGTGTACCTCGGATGATATATTAGTTTTCGGCATAACTCAAAGAAGAGCATTTAAGGCATCTTAATCATGCCTTGAAGAAGCGCACCAAGAGAAATGCTCGATAAATTTGAAGAAATGCTCATTCATGAAGGAAAGCATTTGATGTATTTGTTTTTGTTTCTGCAGAAGGAGAGGATTGAAGGTGGATCGCGAAAGGTTAAGGCAGATGTCCGTCGTCGTCAAAATCTGGAGTCAAAAAAAAAAAAAAAAAAAAAAAAAAAAAAAAAAAAAAAAAAAAAAAAAAAAAAAAAAAAAAAATTTGCATCAGCGTACTTGTTCAATTTTTTTTCGGTGATGTTTAAC
>CM076579.1:941202493-941266193 GCA_034641835.2 Pinus albicaulis | reverse complement strand
TAGATCTAACGTAACATACAATGTGTTGGTAAAGTACATAATGAATCATTGAGCAGCGGGAAGTGTGATGCGAATCAATGTCAGTGTCACATGAAAGCTGATCAAAGATAAATGCTGCTTCGGATATACGATCGCCATAAATGGCGAATCTCCCAATCACGAATCGCAAGAGGTAAACAAACGGTACAATCATACGCGCTAAAACCAACATATAAGATGATGTTGCTCTTCGAGCGCAACATATAAGGGTGAGCCCGGCATCATGGCGGTGGTGTTGTCAAGAAGTAGGCGAGAAATCTTTGGCGAGTACCTTTCAGTGTACCGATCACTATGGCACAATTCTACAATGGGAATAAATAGTGATGACCATGTGAAAGCCCATTTGAATTCTGGTCAATAATGTATACGGGTAACAGCCTTGAGACAACCACAAATAATGAAAATGAGTGTCAAGGTGTGATCACAATCTAACAAGTGTGAATGAATGAGTTGAAGTCGAACATGAAAATCTACCAATCGAGAGGCAATGATGGATCCCCACTATCGATAGCCGAAGAGTCTGCCACTAATGAATGCAAGCCTTGAGTGCGACAAAAAAGACTCTAGACCTTATTCCTCGACGATGAGTCGGAGTGGGTGAAATATGTACGGAAGGGCATTAAGGCATCATCATTCCCGGCGCGAGTGTAACCGCGAGGCCCAAGATTTGAAGGAATCGGACGGTAGAGTGACCGAACCAAAGCGTACGTTCTGTGACATGCACAAGATGAAGCTAGCGCCGCAAGAGAAACCCTGCGAACCAACCAATAATGGCGACACAAAGGCAGAAAGTCACCAAGTAGGGTGAGCTGGAAATCAAGGTACTACATGAATCCCAAGTGTGATAATGTGTGCGCGTCGAACACGGAAACCACTGGGTCGAAGACCCTTGATGATGATCAAATGCGAGCACGAGGTCCTAAATGATGGAAATAGGCCCAAGGGTGCGGCTCTAGGTTTTCTCTCGGAAAACGATGTGTCGTGGTCGATAAAGGCTGAGCCATGGGCAAGGGAGCCAATAGGGACCTTCTCCAAACCGGCCACGAAGCGAGAAGGCAAAACATCTGATGTGATAGAACATGATGCGACGAGACCGGTGGTGAATAATGAGTCGAAGACAACGAGAATGGCGAGCTCGGTTAGACTTCCTTGAACAAAAGCACGACTCGTGATGACCATGGCGATGAAAAGTGACCTTTGTATAAGTGTGTTGTGCGGGAGGTAGAAGACAAAATCTCCTTATGATTGGAAGAGATAACCAACGGGGAAGGCGGCAAGTGAAACATGGTAAAAATTTGAACCTGGGTCAAAACTAAAACCATCCCAAATGAAGGAGATATATGTAAGTAAATGTGCTTTGTTCAAGGGCGACAAGCCGACTGCGTGCGACATCAAAACAACGCGAAGATACATCCGTTCCCGCTCTTTTTGTTATATTTGATTTTTTTGTCTTTTCATATAATAGCTTTGAAAAATAATAAAATAATTCTGTGAGCAAATGGATGAACGAGTATCAAAAAAGTGAGGATGCACTAGTTCACGGGTTTGGAACCGTCTATGCTCAAAGCGAGGTGGCGAAAACTGGTAAGCGATACGCGAAGGAACATTCCATCCATGGGTAAAAGGTGTCGAGTCATGATAGCTAAGTGCATGAAATGGTTAACTTGTACGGAAGGTGGTCAAAAGTTGGCTTCAAGCTTGTCGAGTCTAAATGAGCCCGGCTAAAGGCAGAGGATAAAAAAGTAGCCAATATACGATGCGGTGTGCAACTTAACGACACCGGGGGCCTCTAGGGTAAAAGCGAGAAAAAGTGATAGTGATGAAAGAAGAAGAATGAAGCTTTAAACACATAAAAGACATGGCGAGACTAAGAGGACTCACGAGCCTACATAAAACGCGGCACTGGGCAACAAGTGATAGCAGGCTTCTTCTGGGAAGCCCATGTGAGAAGGCTCTACCATCGAGTCATGATTAAATAATCGGCGAGTGAAATGGGTGTAATATACGCGACACAGTGGGATCGACCCTAAGGCAAGTGATCGGTGTGGAGGCTGGTATGCAAGATGCAATGGAGAGTGATTTCCCTAACCTATGCCCCGGTGAAGATCATGTCGCCCATAACGAGTCGAAAATCATGGATCAAAAACGAGGAAAAATCTCAAAGCGCTCAAAATGTGCACAAAAGCTTACCAAATTGGGCACTTCCAAGCTTGTCAAGGGTTATGCGACCGAATGGATCGAAAAAATAGGCATAACAAATTTTGAGAAAAATTTTCAACTTTTAGGCATAAATGAACAAATTACCTCATATTTGGTTCATTATTGCATTGCTGATTTCGGAAAAAGTGCTGCGGAGAAAAAAACTTCTTTTGTCAAATCGGGGGAACAATAGTAGTACGAATCGTAACGAAATTTCAGGTGGGCTCATCAATCATCCTTGCAAATCATTTTGTCCATTTGGAAATTAAAAATTAAGTGAATTTTTACCATTAAAACCCTGGCTAAAAATGCGGACTTGCGCATACGCGAGTTCATAACGAGAAAAGTCGCGTATACTTGTTGTGAAAAGAAAAAGTCGCGTGTGCGCGGAGTTCCGAAATTTAAGCGTGGCTAATGCATGATTTAATGAAATTTGACGAGGATGACGATCTAATGGAGAGAACGTGAACATCGCCTTGGTCGGCTAAGAGTCATGCACGATCGAAAGCGAGGCGCAAAATATCCTTCGGAATTGCAGTTGTTCAAATTACTTTAAAATGCCAAATATGAAAAGCAATCTCGGTTGCTAGAAATGCTCGTCAATTGCGGGAACGGAACCCAAGAAGACATTGCGGCCAAGTAATCGACGGTGTAATAAACTTTGAAGTGAAACATATACTTTGTTAATGGACTCTCTCGGAGGGAGAACTAGTAGACTTGCGGAAGCCCTGGGAGGAGTTAGCAGGCGGAAGACTATGTCCGCGTGTGTTGCGTAGAGGGTTCCAAAAAAGGTTGGAACTCGATTTCAATTAAAGATTTGCGGGATTTGCACATGAAAATCCTCCTTTTCACCATCGAGCGGAGTGGCGGGATGCGCACTCCCACCATCAGCGTCCGGGCGCGGAAGACGGGCACGCCAACGGTGGGGAATGTTTTGACTCATGTGTGTGGTGGTGCACAACCACACAGACATGAAACAAAAGTTGACCTCAATCCGCCAAGCAAAAGACCAAACATTTTGGCTACGGTACAATTTTGACATTCTTCTTTGAGAAGATGCCGACATTGAAGCCCGGAGTTATCTCTCATAAGTAACCGCGGGACCCAAGAATTTCTGGTTGGGCGGACGCGGTGAAGAGATTGGGGGGTGGTGAAGTACCTCGGACCACATGGGACGATGGTTTATGGTGGTGGGAGAACAAATCAACGCGATGGATGACTATCCCTATAAGGATGGACTTAGTGGAGATCCGAGGATCTAGTTCTTCTGAGGCACGACGTGAGCACCGATCGGTAAGTTTGCAAAAATTTTTTTGACTTATATAATTTTTTTGGGTTTTTTCAAATATGTGTGAAAAAATGAAAAACGAACATGTTTTGATTGGATTCATAATGGTGACAATTTAAAATGATCATGATTAGGATGTTGGACGATTCGACACAGGGTCTCGCCTGACGCCAGAGACGAATCGGTCCGCCGTTCGGATAGGACTCTCGAGGGCGTGAAAAGGAACCGGAGAGGGCTAACTCGCCAAATACCTATGGTGTTGTGGAGGACCTGCGAGAGCCATCCCGAGGAGACGGGTGGCGGTGCCACGGGAGGCCCAAGGTTAGATTATTCGTCGAGTTGCCAACGATCACGTTCTGTCGAACGACACGACTTGAGCGGGGGACCTCGGGGAGTAGACGGATATTATATATTAGATGACTATATATTCTTTTTGAAATTTGAACATGATGGGGTGTAAGCCCAGAGTGTTGTATGACCTTATGGATCCAAATTTTTTGTAAAGTTTTTGAACACTGCGATGATATATATACGGCGATATTTGATGTGATGATAAATTTATCAAAATGTATGATGTTTTTGATGATTAAAAATTTATTGTGGAATGATTAATATATGATCTAATACTTGATTAGCTAATGGTCGGAAAAGGAAACGGTGTCAAACAAAGGGAATATGAATGATTAAAAATTAGGAAATGACAGCACAACGTAGAAACGTACCCCTCGAGAACAAACGTAATAAAAATGGATCTAGTACTGACCGTGTTGTTCCGTCGCCTTTCTCGGGTGAAGGTCAAAGAAAACTACCAACGAATCAACACCCAAATATATTTCCTGGGAAGTAGATGAACAATGCCCGGTGTATTACGCTGTATTGTTAGAACGGGACGATGCGGACCCCTGCGGTACTAACGGTGGCCAGGATGGATAATGAAGCACCCAAGCCGCGGAAGCTGAGATTGCGAAATTGTGTCTTACACCACCTAACACCATCGGCGAAACAAAAATGACTCATGACATCCTTTGTTTCTTAAAAGTAGATAAAAAACATCACCAACTCATCAAATATAGAAATCAACTTGGAATGTGTACAAAGCAAAAAACTACTATATACAAAAGCAACATGCAGGTGGAAGCCTAGGCATAATACTTCTTCCAAATAGAGCCCATTTAGGGAGCTCAGGCAACTCGTTCCCTTCGGAAATCAACCAAGGTATAAGCTCCTTTCCTAAGGACCTTTTTTAACGATATAGGGGCCATACCACATCGATTTAAACTTTCCTGCCCCCAAGGCATCTTTTTCTTGGGCATAGACCAAAACAAGGTCACCTTCTGAAAATACCCTAGGCTTAACTGCCTTATCGTACTGAACTTTTGCTCGGTTTTTATGCACTTCATTCATCGTGGCGGCATCTCGACGCTTCTCATCGAGATGTTCCAGATGAAGAAGCCGTTCTGCCAGACTGGAAGTGTCAGGAAGAAGCTCAACAACTAATTTGAGAGAAGGAATCTCGCATTCAATGGGAAATACGGATTCCACCCCATGGACTAACTGAAACGAAGTAAAGCCAGTTGCAGTTTTAACTGACGTCCTGTATGCCCAAAGTGCAGGATATAGCATAATATGCCAGTTGGATCTATGTTTATCAATTGTCCTCTGAAGAATTGTCTTCAAGGATTTATTCACGGCTTCCACTTGCCCATTGGCCTGAGGATAATATGGAGATGAATGCTCCTGCCGGAAACCCAATTTGAGAGCCAACTCAACCATCATACTATTCTGAAAATGACTGCCATGATCAGTGACAATCTCTCTAGGAATACCAAAACGAGCAATAACCTGGTTGAAAAGAAAAAGAGCTGCAGTCTCACCATCATTCCCAAAAGTAGGCATAGCCTCGACCCACTTCGTAAAGTAGTCTAATGCTACAATAATGTACTTGTGACCTTTAGCCGAAGGCGGGTTACAAGTAGTATAATCAATACCCCACTTTGTAAAGGGACCGACAGTAATGATTGGAAAAATGACTGATGAGCGCTACTGTTAGCCCCCCTATGAAATTTTTGACAAGCAAATAAGGGGCTAAATTGTTTTTGAGCCTTCAAGGAATGCATCTCCACTGAAGACACAGTCTCCTTGAAGCCTCTTTGTGCCCTTTATCCTTTGATGAATTCCCCTCTGCTGACTCCCCTTTTAAAGCTTCTCTGTTGGTAAAGAAATGCCCAAAGGCCCCCTTTTTCCCTTTTATTTCATCCCCCTTGTCTTCCCCTTCTGCTCCCCTTTTACCCCTTCAAATCCCTCCAAAATCCCCTTTAATTTCTTCCCCTGCCCTTTGTTTCCCTTTTCTCCCCTCTCTCCCTCTATCGTTTCCCTTCCTCGCCTTTAAAATCCATCAAAATGGTCCCAAAACCCACTTTCCGACCTTAATACAGGCCGTAGCCCCTTATCGCAAAGCCCTTAAACCACTTCCCCACATATGACCCCGCGCCAGGACCAAGTGCTTAAGTCCCTGGCGCTTATCGCAATCGGAGCATCGGCGGGTGCATTTCCTTTGTTACAGCCGAAAACCCCCGTTGCGATTGTTTTAAACACATAAGTCCCCGCTCCGATCTGGACCGTTGATCCACTTAGATCTGACGATCATCGCAACTCTGATCCCCAGAGTCGCACCTACCCCTCGATCCAATTATATTGGGTCGATCTGTCCAGCGATGTAGTAACACTGGTGTTCAATCGCTCCTTCCCCTCCGATCGCAATCGCAACCTCTTCGCGTACCCCGATTGAGACCCTCAGGTTCCATCGTAGTCGCGGCTAGTTCCTCCCAGTCCCGGCGGTTCCACGTTCATTCGTCCTCACTTCTCCGCCCCCGGTCCCACTCCCATTCATGCGGTCGTTGTTTTTTGGTGTTTTTCTGTGTAATTCGCCGAACGGCGGCGTTGGGGTTTTACATTATGAGTCCGTTTCTCAACTCCTCTCCACTATTTCCATTGATTCTTCATTCTTCGCCACCTTTCCACCGCGTTTATCGCATTTTTCCGCCACCATTACCGGAGTTCTTAACGGAGTGTATCTTATGATGCGGACAACACGGAGGAGACCATTTGTTGGCCCGGATAGCGAAGCGGCAGAGCAGGATTTGAGGAGGATGCGAGCCTGTAATTGAAGATTAACGTGTTAATCCTGCGGTCAAAGGCTTAAAGCAATGTTTGAAGACTAAGAGCGCACCAGTAAGCCATTACTGCGCTACCTAACAACAGAAACGCGGTTACTCCAGAAGTACACCTCCCCACAGCGTCCTCTGTGCTCCTCGAGCCCAGGAAAGTCAAGAACACTGACAGAGCTTCTTAAAGGACTGTCAAGCAGCATTAAAGAAGCATGGAGGGGCCTGCAGATCATTCCATCCAGTTCATTTATTCCAGAGTGGCTAGCACAGAGCTCCAAGCACCAGAAGGACTCCAAATGAAATATCCGAGGTCAATCGACCTGACAGAGCCTTCCCTAACCGGCCTACTGAGTACATACAGTGCTGCATTCTGCCATTAAGCAGTATGGGCGT
This sequence comes from Pinus albicaulis, assembly GCA_034641835.2. Classification (NCBI taxonomy): domain Eukaryota; kingdom Viridiplantae; phylum Streptophyta; class Pinopsida; order Pinales; family Pinaceae; genus Pinus; species Pinus albicaulis. The sequence goes on along the minus strand of CM076579.1, from coordinate 941,259,107 downwards.
GAACACTTCCGCCTTACTGTCTTAATGAGATTCATTTATTGTATATCCTACCTCTGTTTCTTCCTCTTCTCCTATAAAAGATCCCTGAGAGCATAATGTAAAGGTTGTTGTTGTTGTTCAGTTGTTGGGAATTTGCTGTTAGAGGGATTCATGTTTTACTGTTAGAATAGCCTTGGGAGGAAGTTGCAGAGTAGTTTGTATGTAATAGGCTGGGAGGAGAAGTTGGGATTGTATTAGCCATTGAGCCATATTGTACATGACTGGTTTTGCATCAATTAATCAAAGCACATTTCACAGGATCCTGGTCTATTACTATTGGTGATGTTTTCTTACTCTGTTTATTACATTTTCACATTGTTTCATGTTCTTCTGGTAGGCATCAGAATAATGGTATAGGATTCACCCTTGTTAGGTGCCCTATGCTGTCTGCTCTCCCTACCTTTATGTTTTCTGCTCCATGTGCTGTCTAAGAGTGAGTTCACGGGTTTAACCAGTGCAGCGGATGTTATTGCCTGCTGGCTGATGTATGAACTTGGGGGTTTGCTTCTTAGATGTTTCTTTGTAATCTTATCTCTGTCTTTCCCTTGGAGTTGCTAAAGAAGACCTGGAGTTAAATGACCTCTGGTCTGATCTATAAGCTGCCCCTTTGTCTCTTTGAGAGCTGCCCTTGAGTATGTCCAAGCAGGTCTGGAGTTAAATGACCTCTGACCTGATCTATAAACAGAAATCGGGCTATTCTCCTTCTTTCACTTTTCTCCCTTAATGTTCCACCCCACCAGCTAATCTAAAGATCCTCTAGTATTAGATGACTTGCCCTTTGGAAGCCTTGGCTAGTGGATGCAAGTAATTTTCCTATCATGACTCCATAGCCCAATGGATGGCACGGTCTTGGCCCATCCTCTTTGCTGAAATATCCTGTTGTTTTGTTCCTTTCCTCCCATTGCTTTCCCAGTCCATGATCTCTTAACCAACCCAGCAACCCTTCAACCAAATTATTTAAAACCCCCCTCTGTGCTTCATAACTAGCCTAATATCTCAATTCGAGCTTTAAAGATATATCATTCTTTGCTCTTTTTGGAGAGATCCCTCTCCGGGTCCAGGAGGGCTAGATCCTAGGGCCCCAAAGTGGTTTGATGTTGTCTCATCTTTTGGTATTGCCAAATCTGCCAAAACATGGGAACCCCAACATAATGGCGACTCCACTGGGGACAGATCAGTCAGCTTTGATTTGGTAAACCACTGTGGTGGACAGTAAGTTGTAAATCACCCACCTGGCGACTCCACAATTCCTGAATGATAAGAAGACTCCATAGGTGATCAGCTGGCCACTGATTATCTCGGTTTCACATAAGACTCCACTGGGAGACCATGTCGCAGTACAACATCATCCATGCCGAAGAGCCAGTCATTTCGCTAATAGAGGACTCTGTACAATGTGTGGAAATAGATCCGAGCCTCATAGCAGAGTTTCGGAGTGGAGTAGCGAGTGCACTGGTAGAATTTGAATGGGAGGACCTTCCAAAGGTTGTCCCTATTGGCTCAGCACTCAATCATCTACCTGCGATTAAGAAGATGTTTCTTGATCTGGTGATTGACAGATATGAAGCTGAGCTCGAACTTTTAAACTCACAAGAGATATCCTACGAGTTTAGAGACCCGAGGGCCTTTTTGGAAAGTCTCCCGCCCCCCAAAAGAGAAGAAATTCCACTGCTTTTCGAAGTAGAAGAAGAAGACGATCCGGTTCCCCAAAGCCCCTTTGAAGACGCAGTGGAAAATGCAATAATCGAAGCGGCCCAGGGCGCAGATAGCCTACCGATCATGGAGGGCCTAAATGAGGAAAGTGCACATCATATGCTCATGGATCCTGTGGCAGAATACATGGAGGCCCTGATCTACTCAAATACTCCAGCATTGATCCTTAGCATGGGCCAGATTCATCAGGAACGGTCACTACTGATGGTGACCACAGTTTTGAAGAACCGCAAGCGGAGCACCCTGAGGTTATCTCTGACAGGCAGCCAGTGCTCATATCCTTTTTCACTACTACTTGACTGGCTGTATTGGCTTTATCATATCACCTAGAACATCAGAGATTTCCAGTTAGAGTAGGGTAGGTAGGAAAGCTCAATAAAGCTCAGCCTATGAGCAGGTAGATTAGTTGTTTAAATTTCTGTCTTAGAATGTAGAGAAGAAACCTGCTAGACAGTCTAATCCTAGCAGGTAGTAGTGTAGGTAGAGAAGCATATGAGACCAACAGTCTAATCTGGTCTCATGGAGTAATAAGGGTAGAAGTAGAATAGGTTTATTTTTCCTGTTTGTAAAACTTAATGATGTAAAGGGTCTGCAAGTCCAAATGCACCCAAGAAGAAAAATTATAGGACTATAGTGTGGGTAGGTAGTTGTTTGGAAGAATTGTACTGCTGATATGTTGTCTTCATAGTTTGTGGCAGCTGATCAAGAAAAGAAAAGGATGGTTTCAAGCAGCAGGCATCTGGCCTACACCAAGAGATCATCTTCTGGTTTCTTGGCTCCTTCAAGAAGAAGCCATCCCCATGTGGAGCCACTGTTAGCCCCCCTATGAAATTTTTGACAAGAAAATAGGGGGCTAAATTGTTTTTGAGTCTTCAAGGAATGCATTTCCTCTGAAAATACAGTCTCCTTGAAGCCTCTTTGTGCCTTTTATCCTTTGATGAATTCCCCTCTGCTGGTTCCCCTTTTAAAGCCTCTCTGCTATGTGAAGAAATGCCCAAAGGCTTCCTTTTCCCTCTTATTTCTTCCCCCTTGTCTTCCCTTCTGCTCCCCTTTTACCCCTTCAAATCCCTCCAAAATCCCCTTTGTTCTTCCCACACACCCCCTGTTTCCCTTTTCTCTCCTCTCTCCCTCTGTCGTTTCCCTTCCTCGCCTTTCGATCCATCGAAAATGGTCCCAAAACCCAGATACGGAAGCCTTAATACGGTAGCAGCCCCCTACCGCAAACCCCTTAACCACTTCCCCACATATGACCCTTCCCCAGGACCAAGCGCTTAAGTCCCGGGGCCAATCGCAATCGGAAGACCGGGCGGGCGCATTTCCTTTGTTATAACACAAAAAAACCTGGTGCGATTGATTTAACACGCAAGGTCCCCGCTCCTCCCCGGAGCGGGTCAGTCCACTTAGATACGACGATCATCGCAACTCTGCGATCACCGTCGCACTACCCCGCTCCGATCCATTCTTGGTAGTTGATGTCCCGCCGGTCAACGGCTTGAGTTCTCGATCGCTCCTTCCCCTCGATCGCAATCGCAACACTCTTCGCGTACCCCAGAGTTGAGACCCTGCGATTCCATCGTGGCCGTCGGGTTCCTCCCGGATACGACGGTTCGCGTTCCGTCGTCCTCGCCTCGGCCCCGGGTCCCCTCCCATTCATACGTTCGTTGTTTTTTGGTGTGAAGTTTTTTATGTATTCGCGAGAACGGCGAGCGTTGGGGTTTTACACGATATCCTCCATTGCTCCGCTCCTCTCCGCTATTTACACCGTTTCTCCATCGCTCCACCACCTCTCCACCTCCACCGCATTTCTCCACCACTGCCCGGGCTCTGTGATGAGTTTATTTCATTATGCAGGTAGTACAGAGATGGCCAGTTCATCATTGCCAGCAAAGCAGCAGAAACATGATTTAAAAGGGATTAATGCTTATTATCGATACAATTAACGTTTTAATCCTGCAGTCAAAGGCTTAAGGCACTGTTTGAAGACTAATGAGCGCACCAGCAACACCATAACTGCGCTACCTAACAGTAGAGTTTTTCTCTTCAGAAGTACACCTCCTACAGCAATCTCCATGCTTCCTCGAGCCCATAAGCAGTAAATTGCACTGACAGAACTTCTCAAGAGGCTGTCAAGCAGCATTAAAGAAGCATGGAGGGACCTGCAGATCATTCCATCCAGTTCATTTATTCCAGTGGTAGCACAAAGCTCCAGACAGCCAGAGGGACTTCACGAAACACCAGAGGTCAAAATCTGACCTGACAAAGATCTCCGAAACAGTCTACAGAGTACACACAACGCTGCATTTTGCCATTAAGCGGTATGGGCGTGAACACTTCCCCGATTCTGTCTTAATGAGTCTCATTCATTCGTTTATCTACTTCTGTCTCTTCCTCTTCTCCTATAAAAATCCCTGAGAACATATTGTAAAGGTTGTTGTTGCCTTGCTGGGCATCTGCTGTTAGAGGGATTCATTCTTGACTGTTAGAACAGTCGTGGGAGGGAGTAGCAGAGTAGTTGTATGTAATAGGCTGGGAGGAGAAAGTCTGGGCTGTAACAGCCATTGAGCCATATTGTACATGACTGGTTTTGCATCAATTAATCAAAGCACATTTCATAGGATCCTGGTCTATTACTATTGGTGATGTGTTTCTTAACTCTGTTTATTACATTTTCACATTGTTTCATGTTCTTCTGGTAGGCATCAGAATAATGGTATAGGATTCACCCTTGTTAGGTGCCCTATGTTGTCTGCTCTCCCTACCTTTATGTTTTCCGCCCTATGTGCTGTCTAAGAGTGGGTTCACGGGTTTAACCAGTGCAGCGGATGTTATTGCCTGCTGGCTGATGTATGAACTTGGGGGTTTGCTTCTTAGATGTTTCTTTGTAATCTTATCTCTGTTTTTCTCTTGGAGTTGCTAAAGCAGACCTGGAGTTAAATGACCTCTGGTCTGATCTATAAGCTGCCCCTTTGTCTCTTTGAGAGCTGCCTTTGAGTATGTCCAAGCAGGTCTAGAGTTAAATGACCTCTGACCTGATCTATAGACAGAAATTGGGCTGTTCTCCTTCTTTCACTTTTCTCCCTTAATGTTCCACCCCACCATCTAATCTAAAGATCCTCTAGTATTAGATGACTTGCCCTTTGGAAGCCTTGGCTAGTGGATGCAAGTAATTTTCCTATCATGACTCCATAGCCTAATGGATGGCAAGGTATTGGCCCTTTCTCTCTGCTGAAACAGCCTGCTGTTTTGTTCCTTTCCTCCCACTGCTTTCTCAGTCCATGACCTCGTCACCAACCCAGCAACCCTTCAACCAAATTATTTAAAACCCCCCTCTGTGCTTCATAACTAGCCTAACATCTTATTTTTTAGCTTCAAAGATACATCATTCTTTGCTCTATTTGGAGAGATCCCTCTCCGGGTCCAGGAGGGCTAGATCCTAGGGCCCCAAAGTGGTTCTGATGTTGTCTCATCTTTTTGTCTTGCCGATCTGGCCAAAACATGGGAACACCAACACGCGCATTTTTCGAGGTATAAGCTGACACGGATGACACTTTTTGATCGATTCAATACAGTCTTTGAAAATCGAGGGCCAAAAGTATCCAGCACGCAAAATCTTTTGGGCTGTAGCAAGCCCAGATAAATGACCCCCACAAGCTCCACTGTGAGAATCATTGAGCACAGCCTCAGCTTCTTCGAGAGTTAAGCAGCGTCTTAGAATTGAATCAACCCCTCGACGGTACAAAGCATCACCAATAATCAAATAATTCTTGGCCAAGTGACGCAGTTTACGACGCTCATCTTTCGAAAAAGTAGAGGGAAAATTCACAGTCTGGAGATACACAATGATATCCCCGTACCAAGGATCCTGTGGAGAGATCAGAAACAAGTGTTCGTCCGGAAAGGACTCATCATAGATCATCTCCTCTCCACAAGGCAACTCGGAGATCAATTCCGCAAAAACTAATGACTTCTTGGATTTGGCAAACATGAACTCAAGATCAAATTCCTGTAAAATCACAATCCATCTATTATATTTTCCCCCAATCACTCGCCTGCTGAGGACAAACTGAAATGGATTGGCAGCTGCCAAAACATAAGTTTTGCGAAGAATAATGTAATGTCGGAGTCGCTGCATAGCATGAACTGCTGCTAAAGCTAATTTTTCTATCGGAGTGTACCTGAGTTCAGGTCCTACCAATCCTCGACTTAGGTAGTAAATAACATGCTCTGCAAGAGCATCATCTTCCTGAACTAGAACCATACCGATGGTAGATTCTGCTGCTGCCAGATACAAAAGGAAATCTCTGCTATAATTAGGTGGACTCAATAAAGGAGCAGAGGTCAATGCTTTTTTCAAAGCATCGAATGAGCGTTGAGCGTAGTCATCCCAAAGAAAAGGAACTCCTTTCTTCAACAGTCTCATAAATCCCTTTGTGACTTCAGCATAATTGACGATAAATCTCCGAAGAAAATTAGACTTCCCTTGAAGACTTTGAAGCTGACGAATTGAGGACGGGGGAGGCAACCTAAGTATTGCCTCAACCTTGAAGGGATCTACCCTTATCCCTTCCCTAGACACAATGAATCCCAATAGCCGACCGGATGTAACCGCGAAAACGCACTTGTTCGGATTCAATCGAGTTTTATAAAAACGACATCTTTCAAATATTTGCCGGAGGTGACCGGGATGATCCATCCTCTTTCGAGAATGAGCAGCTAGATCATCTAAGTATGCCTCGATAATCTTCTTGATGTCGTGGAAGGCGTAAGACATGGCCCGCTGAAAGGTAGTCCCAGCATTTTTAAGACCAAAAGGCATCTTCTTATATGCAAACGTAGCCCAGGGACAAATAAAGGCAGTCTTATGTTGATCTTCGGGATGGATAGTAATTTGATTATATCCGGAGAAACCGTCCATGAAGGAGAAAATCTCATTACCGGCACACTCGTCAATGATCTGATCGATAAATGGTGTGGGGTAATTATCTTTAGGACACGCTTTATTTAGGTCTCTAAAATCGATGCACACTCGAATCGTTCCTTGCTTTTTATCTACGGGAACGGGGTTTGAAACCCATTCAGTCAGAGGAACAGGGAAAATGAATCCCACCTTAAGCAGCTTTTCAACTTCAGCTTTGATAGCTGCTGCCTTCCTAGGATTGATCGGACGAAGTTTTTGCCTCACCGGATTAGTGTTTTCATACGTCTTGATGTCATGTTGGACAATAGATGGGTCTATTCCAGGCACTTCCTCATAAGACCAAGCGAATACATCCCTATACTCTTTAAAGAGCTCGGTGTAAATTTGAACCTCTTCACGGGAACATTCAGCTCCAATGAAGACATTCTCAATAATATTGGGATCCCTGGAAATGTTCACCGGGATAGTAGGAGAAATCACAGCCATGTTCCCTTCAGCATAAACCTATGTTGGTGCCAAAGGGTTCAAGACTGGGTGAACAGGACCAGGAGACGGAGGACTCGGAAAACTTGTTTCAACTTCGTTCAAATTAGGTAGGAAGTAAGACCGATGATGCAAATCATCCCACGGTCTATCTATACCTGTCATGGCTTCCAGGATGGCCTCTTCGGATGGAAGAGTGGTATCAAGGCAATCCTGGGCTGAAGAAGAACTAAGCGTCCAAGCCGGAGCCACATCACCATCCAACTCTTCCGGTGAAAGAGGAGCTGGGATAGATTCTGCAGTGTCAACAATAGACTGATATGCAATCTCAGCTGTAGAAATCGGAAATGCCATTCCACCCACTTGACCTTTCGCTAATGTGGCAGTAGGGGAAGGTAAGGTCCAAGGGTCCGAAAAATAATGAGTTCTGAAGAACTCTCTTCGAAGAGGAGCCTTGGAGGATGAAATAGCATTAATATGAACCGTAGGAGGAGGAATATCGAAAGTACCCATCAAGGAAGAATACATTCCAACTCCTAAATTCTCAACAAGCGCCTTAGTATTATCCAACTTTGGAACAGATGAGTCAGAAGACGCATTCAGGTCTACAGGAGGACAGTCCAGTTGATCCACTGTAACGATCCTCCCTTCGTGGGGGAAACATACAATCCGAAATAATGAGGATGCAATGGCATCCATCTCATAAATCCAGTTCCTCCCCAACAGAAGGTTGTAGTCCAAGCTTGCATCTACTACCTCAACCTCTATATTGACAGTTTTGCCCCCAACACAGATGGGCAAAGCCGGGACAATACCATGGGGTCTGTGAGAATGACCATCGAACGCAGTAAGAACAGTGCTAGATGGAACAGCTTTCGGAGATCCAAGTGTCTTCCAGCATGCGAGAGACATCACGCACGTGGAAGCACCCTCATCAACAACCGTTCGAAAGATATTGCACTTTCGATACGACGATTTAATATGGAAAGCCATGTGATGAGGAAGTCTCTTCTTAAAATTAGTCATATCAAAAGTAATCAGAAGAGAATTTTTCGGATCAATAGCCCCAATGGCAGTGAGCAAAGCACTGCACTGAGCCGGACAAGACTGGAGTACCTCTAAAGCTGACATAGCACAAGGACTCTGTGCCAGATCTTCCACAATCGAGTAGTTCTGGGCAGCCCTAGCATTTGGATTAATCGTTGATCGCTTAGAAGATGCTTTGGGCATCCGAGGCATAGACTCAACAGTAGGCTTCATAATGTGAAGCGGCTCAGTAGCATCAGGAACTTCCTTAGATTTCGAAGACTCTTCTCCGCCATAATCACGGGATCTCGTAGCGATATCCGCGTGAGCACTCATCATGAAAATGTTCGATGGAATTTCCCCTTCCTGGGTGCCCCCAGAGGAAGCCCCGGGATTTTGGTTCGCGCCAACAACTAATTGTTGCCCTTGGGGAAAAGGGTTTGTTAACACAGCCTGGGAACTAGAAGAACCCTGCTGGGCTAACAAGCGCTGAGCATCCTGAATTTTAGGGCAAAGGTGTGTGAGATGGTCTCCAGCACACAGCTTGCATGGAAACTTCACTTTCTTCTTCTCCTTTTGACCCTCACCAACACGCTCATTGGTTTTATTTGCATTACCCTTCCCGTTCTTGCCCTTCTTCTTGTTATTTTGTCCCTTCTTCTTCCCATCGGATTGTTGATTTCCTTTGGGATCAGAAGCTTGGACAACATTTATGGACAAAGACTGGGAAGGCGATGACTCGGCAGGCACAGCCTGACTAGAAGGAGCAGCTTGCAAAGACAACTGCTGCAGTTGAGTAAGCAGGCTGGCTGCACCACTATTGATCGATCCGACAAGCCCATCACCATGCGGACCGGGCTTAGTTTTCGATAAATCTAATTTGGAGCGAGGAGCATTGGGAAAATATTTATAAAGGACCCCAGACTGAGAATAGATCAGTTCCAGCTGCTGGGCCCTAAAGATGGCCTGCTCCTCAGAAAATACCCCAGATAGGGATACATATTTTGAAATGTCTGACTGCAGAGATTTCAGAAACCATTCGAGAAGGAATTCTCCAGGAATATGAGCTTTGATAAGCCTCTTTCTTCTCCTCCATTCCTGAATGTGATCATAAATGTGAGTTGCCTCATCCTGCTTAAAATTAGCCAGGAGTTCCGTCCCAGCCTCATATCGGACAAGCAACTGAAAATGGTTTAGAAATGTGACAGCCAGTTCTCCAAATGTAGCAAAACTGCCCCCAGTTAGCTCGATATACCATTTGGCAGCGTTTCCAGTTAGGGTGCGTTGAAATAATCTCAACCTAATCGAATCATCGATCAGAGAGTTCGAAGAACACCATAAGTGGAAAGTGGTGATGTGGTCAGCTGGATCCTCTCCATTCTTACCTTCAAAGTTTGGAATATCTGAAGGAAGTTTGGTCGGGACCGGAGGCCACCCTGGACTATAACGAATCGGATCATTAGTCAAATTCGACGGATCTGGCAAGTTTAACGTTGCCAGAAAAGGTAAGTGAGGCGGAGCCTGAGGATTCCATCATTTATGGGATGGCTTCCCAACATTCTGAAAATAATAGCCTGGATTTGATAAGGCACCAGGTTGCCAGAAAGGACTTGTAGAAAAAGGGGAAGAACCTCCTCCCAACGCAGAGTTACCAAAGCCCAGACCAGTTCCCCCCGCTGAAATATGAAATGAAGAGGAGAGCCCCTGATAGGGGTTCCAGGCATTAGAAAGAGGAGAAAAGGTCTGGTAAGCACTCGACGAAGGGAAAGAAGTATTCCCTTGATGACCTACGTAAAACTGATTCCCTGCCCCCGCTGTAGTAAACACAGGATTCCACCCTGTAAAAGTAGTTGAACTTTGCCCCCCAGACCAAGGGTTGAAACTCTGGGTCTGGGACGTAAACGGAAACGACCCTAAAGAAGGATTGGAACTAGGAATATGCCCAATCCCAAAGGGGAAACCCTGAAACGAAGCTGATCCACTAGCCATGTTAGACATGGGTGTAGATCCAGCTGAAGCAGCGGAAAAGGAAAAAGAGGGATTCCCACTAGAGGGCATCCCTGAACAGAAGGGACCAGAATGAGAAGCATGTGCTTGGGTGAAACCAGAGCCAAACACAGCAACACTAGAAGCAATCGAAGATAAAGCAATAGTGCCCCCTCCTTCAACAGAAGCAGGGGTCTGAATGCCTGCAGCACTCACGACAGAAGCCGCGTTCCCAGTCGTGGCCATCGAAAGATATGAATGATACGGAAGATCTTCCGGTCTCTCAGACTCAGGTCCGATGTATTGAACAACGAACGGATAGTCAGGAGGAAGAGGAGATGGACCTGTTGCAGGAGGCTCAGGTACGTCTTCGATTTGAAAATCTTCTTCCTGAGGAAACAAAACTCGCGAGGTGAGCGGAACGCTCCTCTCGGGACCGACACCAGAATCAGCTATGAAACCTTCAGACCTTTGTGGAGGATCTCTCTCCACTGCGTCAGACGCCACAGGGTGGTAACCACCTGCTAAATCACTCCTACGCCTTCTTGAAGAAGGCTCTGGACTCTCGGGAGATAACCCCCGGATTCTCCTCGATCGACGAGGCGCTTGATCAGCCACTTTTATAGATTTTAAATTAGACTCAAAAAGTGAAAAGCTAGGCAAGCTAGGAGCAAAGAGCACTCACTAAAATAAAAATCCCTGAGATACAATCAAGCAAACAACCTCCAAGTATTTCCGCTCCGGGTGATGAGGACCGGACACCAAAATACAGGAAAGCGAAATATAGGACCTCTCGAAAGCAGTCTGGGATGATTAGGGCCCAGAACAACTAGCGAAGGTATCAGAAACAGTTACGCCGACCTCCTAACGACAGCCTTTGCCGGCTCAAGCACCCAAGCTTCACAAGGGCACCCCCCAGAAGTACTGCTGAAAGTGATGCGACGTCTGCCTCAGGTACCATGGGTATTCCCCCCCGCAGTCACCTGTGTGGAACCTAGGAGTGGCAACTATGGGCACCAATCCGTATCAGAAGCCGGGCGGAACAGTCTTGAGGTTAGATTCAGCTAATCAGAGAGGGGGTATCCCTCTTCTCAGCCTTCACTTCCCCTCGCGCTTGACTCTCTGGAGGAGAGCTTTCCCGGTCCACCTAACGGAGTTGGATTTCTCTCAATTAATCAACTTCTATGTTTTGTTTGAGCGGCCTTGGAGAGTTAACTCTCCACTCACCTAATCCAAGGCCCTACAACCTAGCTAGTTGGTGTATGACACTTAGAAAACTTGCTAGTTGATTTTAAATTATATCACTTATTTTAATGGGCTGTTATGTTAAGTCACAAGGATATGGAGATGAAACTTATGATGTTTTTGACGCAGAAAGAAATTAATAAAAACTTAACTACATGCAAATGCAGTTATTGTCTTTCGATGAAAAGCAATCTCTACATGGGTTCTACGAGATTAAAAATTGTATTTTTTCTTTTCAAATAGCAAACTCACACTCACAAAAACTATGAAATTGACTAAATGTTTAAATGCACCTAATGCAAATCACTACAAGCATGCAAATCCTAAGATGCAAATCTCCTAAAGCAGAGTGAAATTTCCCACAAAGTCCTTCAGTTTTAACTCTTCTTGGTTGTCCAGAAAGATAGTTCCCGAAATCAAGAACTCTTAATATGAAGACACCAAAATGCTTAAAAACAAGAAGAAGAAATGAATGACAACTCCCTCCCAATTATCAAGCCAAAAACCGAAAGCAAGAAACCTCACAAAAGCTTCAAAAGATATGGCAAAACGAAAATAAAAATGCAACAACAAAAGAAAATAACAAGACAAAATGTTTTTTGAGCCTTTGAAATGCAAAAACAAAAAGCAAAGCAAATGTTTTTTGAGCTTTTTAGTTTTATAAAGAAAGAGCTCGAAAAGACCAAGCGAAACTATCAAAATCCAAACCGAACAAGACTGAATTTCAAGCACAAACTTCAACAATGCTCCAAACCTTATAAAGCTAACTAGTAGCAAGATCAATAAGAGCAAAATAAGACAAGAAAACTCAGCCACTCAGCCTAGAAGAATAGTATAAACTTGCCGCAAGCAAAAACTTCGAAGAAGCAAGAAAAACTCTTCAAAAGTTGCAACAAGACCTAGCCTACTGAACTCGAGAAAACCAATCAAGAAATGAGCAAAAACTGTAGTGCCAAGCAAAACAAAAAGACAGGAAAGAGTAAACGAGCAGGAGCTCACTGTTCTGATAAAGCAGAACAGCCAAGAATGCTTAGAAAGCTATCTTGGTACTCAAACTAGAAGTGCCAGCACCAGAAACAACACTTTGCCAAAAAGACTAGTTTTCAATCAAATGAAAGAGAGAAAAGACAAAAAACCACCTTCTTCACAATCCAGAGAGTGCAAGGACACTGTAGGGATAGGTCTCCACAGCCAGAAAGGACCAAAAAGTCAAGAAATCCAAAAATTCAAAATCTGCCTAGGTATACGCTACTTCACAGTTTAGCAACCAGCGTGCATACGCGACTGTTCTAAAGGAAACTCGCGTATACGCGGGAACCTTTAGAAAAACTTGCGTGTATACGCGACTGTGTGCAGAAAAAAGTGTGTATACAAAGGTAAATAATGAAAAAAACAAAAAGGACAAGCCTGGATAAGAAACCAGGACTTCAGACTGACTGAGAAAAAGTAAACTGGACTGCAAATGAAAGTTAAAACTGTCGGCAACCTATCAAACAGCTGAAACCACCCAACAGGAGAATCACAAGAATGTGATCCCCAGCGGAGTCGCCAGTTCTGTTTCGGGGAATATCACCCTAGAGGTTAGTTGGGTTACAACCTCCACAGAGCAGGGGCATGCTACTTAACAGAGACTCACACAACCATGCACGTTCAGAAAAACTAAATAGAGTAGAATGAGAAAGTTACCCGTAGGTCCTACGGTTGAAGCAGACCGCAGGTCAAACCCCGACACTTCGTCCTTCCTTTAACTTTGAAAGACAAAGAAGACACAACCTGATTGGTTATGCAATATATATCTACTCTAGATGTTAGTGAAATCCATATGAAACATTAGATAAACCATAATGAATGCTTAAATAACAATATTCTCATATATGTAAGCAGACACTAACACGTATATTTCGGGAACAAGATGGTACTTCTGTATTATAAATAGCATGTATAGAAATAACGAGTGGAGAGATCACCTGAATCCTTCCACGATCTTCGAGCAGACCGTCGTCCGGATCCGTCCCTCCCTTGCCTCGCTAAGATTCCTTCCAAACTGGTGCATACGAGATGACATATAGGGAGATGAGCATCTCAAGGAAACAAGGGTTTCCTGTAATGAACTGGGAAAGTGCAGGAGGCACGGGGAATCGGACTTGGATAGGGAATACCAACAGAGTATAATATCAATAAATTCTCTCTCTCCCTTAGGCCATACACATGAGGGGTTTTTATACTCCCTCCAAGTAGTTTCAACAGTTGGAAACAGTTGGCCACGTGCTAGGGTGGTTGAACTACCTGAGTAACCATCAACCCAGCCCGAAAATAGGGAATTTTTATATATTTTTTCATAGTTTTAATGGCATACGCAGAAAAGTGCAGTTGGACTCGCGTATACACGCGGAAAAGTACGGGCATAGTCGCGTATGGGGATTTTTACACTGTTTTTAAGTGAATTTGTCCAAGTCTGTAGGAATGGTTGCCCAAAGCCATAAAAGCAATCATGAATCATATGAAGGTGAGAAATGATGCTATAACATCAGGACTACTTACCCTTCTGTCTCTCCTCATTTTCGAAAAAAGAGAAAATTATAAGCAAGTAGATAAGCAAGTTGTCAACAGTATAAACGGGCAGTCTTCTCATGAATTGGTTGAGGATGACACTTGTGATATTGAAGCTTCTTTCACTCCAGAATCACAGCCACTGAGTTACATTGAGTTTTAGACCACAGATCAAAGCTTAGAACCTGAAACATATTATGAATTGATGCAGGATAATTTTGAACCATTAAGTTTTGATGCATTTCAGCTTTTGAGGAAAAGTTTTGATAATATCTCTCAAGCAAAGGATGACAAGCCTATAGAAAATCATGTAGTCTCATTGGAACCAATGTATAACAAGTTGCAACAGTATTCTCAGTTTTTCCATGATCCAATAGTTGACTTTTTGGATAATATCTGTAGTCGAAGTCCTTCTCCATTAGCTAGCTATGATATTCAAAACAGAGATGATAAAAATTTGCTCAGTAAGTTGGCTTCATTGTTTTATTCAACAAGAGTCTCTTTACAAAGCACATCCAATAATTTGTAGTCATATCAGGAGAGCAATGATAAAGAAGAGGTTGTCTTAGAGCCTCTTGCACATGATGATCTTCCTCCAGGATTTGGAAATGAAAGGAGTGATTTTTTTTCTATTGAGTTTCAAGACAAGGTAACATTTCAGATTTTTGATGATCCTTTTACTGATTTGCTACATCTAGCAGGGAAGCTTTATTTTCTTGTATTTATGGACCAGAAGCAAATTTTCAATGGATAATTGGATTTTTCTAGTTTTTGTCTTTTCTTCTTGTTGAAGGAACTTCTGAGTGGGATTCAAGTATGTATCCATTTTCTGGGTTGGTTACAATGAAAGGATCATTTCATGTGATTGTACATATGTATTCGTATGCAGTTACCATCAGGATTCAAAGCCCTCAAGTCTCGATGATATTCTATGATCAATAAGTTCAATAAGGTTTTTTTCAGTCTAATTCAGTACAGTTTTTCAGTCAGTTTTCAATATTGAGTTTGGTCTCTTGATTTTTTACTCCATTCCCAATGGATAAGGCTACTTGGTCTATGGTGTTCTTGACACCTCCAAGGAGCTGCCATCCCCAGCTGGAGCCAATGTTAGTGTATGCCATTCGTGCCAGTCACCAGTGATCATATGTGCTCTTACAAGGTTTTGTTAGGTTCTTAGGTCAATTTTTTATGGTTTCATATCATATTCAAATAAAAATTTGGTCAATGGCTAGTGTGTCTATGTCTATTACTACTCCTTTCAAAAATCCATGTTTTGGTCCTGCCATCATTCATTATGATGAGTCACCACTGAAATGTCTCCATCACCATCTCAGTCACATCACCATGGTCATCATTCAGCTCATTTCAGGTAGTTTCACCATTTGGTTTTAGGATCAAAATCATAAAAATCAGTAATTTCACCAATAAATCCAACTTTGAAGGAGTAGTAATATTGAAAAATGTTCAATAAATGTTTTAAAAGTGTAATTTCATTTCAATAATGTTTTTATCACTCAGAAAAAGTGAAACATCATTTGACATAGTCTTAGAAGTTTATTTTTTAAAAGTATGGTCATAGAGTTCATTAGGAAAATTTAATTTTTTTCATATTAGCCTATCCTAAGGTTCAAACCACCCCCATTCAAGTCATATCATGTCCCAACAGTCATCATTTGCTGACATATTCCATTTCCCAAGATTTTGAATTTGAAAAGGTCACTTTAGCTAAGATTTTCTGTTTCTGTAGCGAATTAAACAGTAAAAAGGCAGTTTTCGCTATGAAATTGCTAATATT
Source organism: Pinus albicaulis (assembly GCA_034641835.2). Taxonomy (NCBI): domain Eukaryota; kingdom Viridiplantae; phylum Streptophyta; class Pinopsida; order Pinales; family Pinaceae; genus Pinus; species Pinus albicaulis. Next base: position 941,243,352 of record CM076579.1, on the reverse strand, counting down.
TTCATAGCAAAACTACCAGAAAATACACTAACTACACTACGCAAAGGGGTTTTTCTGTCTGTCTTTTCAAATTTGGTGCTAGGTGTCAGTTAATTATTATAAGTGTTACGGTGGATGTCATTCGAGTCAGTTAGGTTTAAATCAAGGTATAATGGTCATGGATGAGGTCATTATTACTATTTTTAGCATGTATGAGTCATGATTAAGCCATGGGTTGTCATCAAAACTTTAAAACATTACCCAATTGAGTCATTTGTCATTATTTGCTCCATCTTTGCATGCTACTGAGTTCTGGACAGCTGTTTCACCAAGCCAAGTTGGTTGCTGGCATTTTCGAAAGTTGCAGGTGTCACTGATCAAGCGAGGCAGATAAGGTATAAAAGCACCATGGCTGCAAAGAGGAAGACCAAAAATGTTAGGTTCCTATATTACTAGTGTAGTCTCTTATTATGTTAGTGTAGCCCCTCTTATTGTTATTGTTGTACCCCTATAACCCCCATATTGTTATTATTGTGCTCTTACATTATTATTGTTAGGTCGGCTAGGATTACATTGTGGCCCCATGGACTCCTATATATAGAGAGGAGGTTTTGTCATTTGTATCATCCAAGAATTTTTCATTCATGTAATGTATTGGAGGTTTCCCCCTTGAAGTGTCTTATTTCTAAGGCATTTATATCTCTTTTCTTCTATTTTTGGAGCTGGTTTCACAACATTTGGTATCAGAGCTTTGGATTCTAGGGTTTCGCTGCTCCTAACAGGTCATCGTGGAATTTTCTCTATAACTTTTTTTTATACAAAGGTTCAGAGGCTGAAATTTTTAGAGTGCAAAGCCCGAATCTTGAGGAACATCGTCACAACATTTCAGAGCTTGGTTCACAATATTTTCAGAGATATGATCTGTGGAAGTTAGGTCTTTTTGCAGGTTCCTGAATTTAACCTAAACAGGTCATCGCAGAATTTTCACTATAAATTTTGTTATACGAGGGGTCAAAAGTGAAAACGTTTAGAGTGAAAATCCTAAATCCTTAGGAACATCGTCGCACAATTTTAGAGCTTGGTTCGCAATAGTTTCGGTGATATGGTCTGTGGAAGTTAGAGCTTTTTTAGGCTCCTGAATTTCATCTCAAATAGGTGATCATGGGAAAATATTCATAACTCTCTCTCTGAGCATCGGATTGAAATTTTGTAAAAAGTGGCTGCAAGTACACAGACTATAGTTTTCTATCTATCAATTTCATAGCCAAAGGTGGAAGCTGTTACACGTGGAAATTCATACAAGTTCACTCTACTAAACTAGTCCATAATTAGGTCATTGTGGGAGATTGGACATAACTTTGCCTTGAAGAATCCAAATCAGGTTAGGCCTGTGGCATTCGAAAGAGGTTTCAGAGGGCTACCTCAGAGAAAAATTTCAGATATTGAAATCCTAAATCACAGAGATAGTTCAGTTTCAATATTGAGCTCCTCAAAAGCAAGAAAAAGGTGTGTATTTGTTTTTCGAATTGCATAAGTCTTGTGTGAAAATCAGTTTGAAGTGATTCCAAGGGCATATTTAAGCATAGATATCAGTATTGGGTTCCAAAATGCCACTTAAAAATAATTCCATACCCATTAAGCCCTCAGAAAGCTATACTATGACGCCTAAAGAGGAAGAATTGCAGTATGAGATATCAAAATTATGGTACCAAGTGCAACAAATTTCGATCTTACGAAGAGCAACCGAAGATGACATAGATGGTTTAAAAGCAGAAATGGAAGCTAAGTTGGATGGTTTGAAGGATCAAATAAAATCTAATATGGATGGTAAAGTAGTGGAAGATCACATGGACAATGAACAACAGGTACTCCAACTCTCAAAGGACAACCTAACTTTGGTGCAGAATCAAATGAAACAATAGGAAGATCAACATAACATCGAAAGAAGTTTTGAAGCAGTCACAAAAACAAGTACGATCAATTTCAGAGTATCTCAACAAGTGGAAGAACTTTCCTGTAGAAGATTCCACATGGGAGGATGAGAATTTTATACAGAAGCATCAAGAAATAATCAAGCGTTGAGGACAACACTTGTTTGAAGGAGAGGGGCATGTTAAGTCCCTATATTAATAGTGTAGTCCCTTATTATGTTAGTGTATCCCCCCCTTATTGTTATTATTGTACCCTTGTAACCCCCATTTTGTTATTATTGTGCCCTTAAATTATTATTGTTAGGTCGGCTAGGATTACATTGTGGCCCCATGGACTCCTATATATAGAGAGGAGGTTTTCATTGTATCATCCGATAATTTATCATTCATGTAATGTATTGGAGGTTGCCCCCTCAAAGTGGCTTATTTCTAAGGCGTTTATGTCTCTTTTCTTCTACTTTTGGGCTTGTTTTCACAACAAAATAGGAGGACACGCCCTCATATATGGGCCATCAGACATGAATTTGATTAATGAAGACCCAACTTCCTTAGAATTTTTCAGAAGAACAGGGTGTTTGCAGTTTTGCCAAAGATTGCAAGGGTGCCATGTGCAAGTTTCTAAGGAGTTTTCCATCAGTTTCAATGGGACAACTTCAAAGGTGGGAATGTTGAACCTCACTGCAAAACTAGATACCATTGCAACAACAACATGAATTACCAAAGGAGGAGAACAATGGTTCAAAGGTTTCAATTTCACCATGTAGGAATGCAAGGAATTTATCAAGCCATAACATAGTGAGATTGATCTCACAAATGCCATCCCAAGGAGCTACATTAAAGACAACTTCTCAAAGCTGCTGCTAATCATTCATAAGTACTTCACCTGTGAAGGGAGGTATCATATGGTTTATTCCTACCACTTCAGGCTTCTACTACATTTTGCTGGTAAGAGGTCTCTTGATTTACCTTTTTACTTATACAAAATCTTAGCTGAAATTTCAGATAAAGTTCAAGCTAAATCTGAAGGAATTGAAACCTCACTCTTTCATCATGGTTTAATCAAGTTGTTGGTTTTAGAGGAGTTAAAGAGATTAGGCAGAGACTGGTCATATTTTCTGTTTGTCAGTGGTTTTGAAGTAGATTCCATCACTCCTAAAAGAACTCCTAAACCTAGAGATATCCCATCACCTTCAGTGGCAGAACAAATTGAGCCATTGATCACAGAGACAGAGCCATTGCAGAAAGATGACACACCCAAAGTTACACCTGCAAAACAAAAACAAAAAGTGAGAAAACATGGCAGCAAGAGGGTTACAAGAAGACAAATAGTGGCTAAGGGTAACTTAGAAGACATTCTACATGCTATTGATATTGAAGAAACTCCCATAGTTCAAGCTGAAGATATAGATGAGGGAGGAAAGAAGCTCAAGAAAGCCAAACAACTAAGAAGTTATAGTTTGAAGGTGAAGATGCAAGATTCATGTTTTAAGCTAGGAAACCAATGACAAGACATGCCATAAAAGTCTTGGAAATAAGTAAAGAATCTGTTCAAGGCTTATAACGGCTTGTCTAGCCACTGTCTAAGCGTGAAAATTGTCACCTTGACATTCTGTTGACTGTATGAGCTTATTATTACTCATACTTCCTCCTTTTGCAAGTCCAATATACCAGCTCCTCATGTCAAGCTTCAAAATCAGAAGAAAATCCTTAAAATCCCCTAAGAATTGGTATCGCACTTTCTCTATGCATTCCTTGCGGTCCCGCACCTAAATCTCAGCCTGCCTGCGGAACCATACCGCACGTTCTTTGTGTAATAGGTGTGGACCTCTGTAAAACATAAAAAGGCGAGAAAATGAAGATAAAAAGTGAATTCCAGGTGAATTCTAGAAGGTTCTAGACGGGAATTTTCAGGAATGGATACGCTTTGAAGAGGTTCATGCATCCCTCACTTGATGGAGCTAACCCCTTGATGTAAGGAGCGGGAATTTTCAGGAATGGATACGCTTTGAAGAGGTTCATGCATCCCTCACTTGATGGAGCTAACCCCTTGATGTAAGGAGCTTATCCCTTTGAAGGAGGAATCTATCCCTTCATATTTGGAACTAGAAACCTCCTCTCTTCCACTATAAAAAGAGGCCTTGGGTAGCCTCAAAGGGAGTTCAAGCTTATGAGATTTGAAGTTAAATGCTGTTGAGATTTAGACTTAAGTAACTAAGACTTTCTGTGAGGTTAAATCACTCATCTCCATTTGTCTTAGCTCAAGAGTGCAATGCTTGTCAAAGTAAAGGAGATTCCTACTTCGGACTCCGGGAGGACCTGCACAACATCAAGGCACAGGTTGTAAAGGTTTTCTATCTTTAAAGTTAATACAAATATACTCATTTCTCTCATTAAACTGTCAATTTGTGGTTTATTTCATAAATTCCTTGATCATTATGATAAGTATGATTTGTAATAATGTCTATACAGGTGCTGCTTAATCTTTTTGCTTGTTTGTGATTGCAGATATACGAGGAACGTTCTTTCAGTGCACGGGAAGGACTTCAACAAATTCAAGCAAGCGTTGGACATAAGGTAGGCTTTACACCCGTATAGTTTTTTTATAAATCTTATATGCTTAGAGAGAGATTAGTATAATTGGCTGTTTGTTGCTAGTTACCTTTTGTACTAGAGAGATCGGTCTTGTCCGCAAGACGGATTAATCTACACAACAAAATGGCGACTCCACTGGGGAAGAACTTGTTTGTTCTTGGTTATCTTTGATTTTTGACTTGAGAAAAACGTTTTTTCTGGTTTTTGATTGATTCACATCTGTCTGGGTACTTTAGAATTTTTCTGTTTTTGAAAATTTAGAAGTTTTTTGAGTTTTTCTATAATTTTTGCTAGGACCGCACTCTGCATAACCTTGACAGTGCGGGCAGTTTCGCACGTTCTTTACAGAACACAGTGCGGGACCGCACCTGTCAACACTGCTTACATGCGGACCCTGTAAAAATTTTAGAAAATTTCTAGGTTTCTTTTTCTGGTTAATTTTTAGATCTTTGGTTTCTGCCCAGACTGGTTATTGTGTCTATCAAGAATTCATTGTGTATGAACTCCAACAGTGTTAGTGTTTTGAATGATTTTCTAGGAGATTTTGCCGATTGGATTATTTTTCCTGCTTGGTCTTTGTAGTGATTCAAATTTTTTGACAATTTGCAGTATCTCAGATCACATAGATCTCTTTTTGTCTCTTGAATCTGACCTCATTGTGAAAACATCCTAGATTGAGAAATTAAGCCTTTGATTTCTTTGCAAATCTTCGAAAGAACTTGCTTCAAAGTTTTGAATTTCATTTATTCTTTGAGTGTTTTGAAAAACATATTTTGAGTGTTTTTTGATCTGTTTGTTATCTGAACGAATAGATTCTTAGTTTGCTGAACAACTAAGAGAAACATTCATAAAAAAAAAAACTCTAAAAAGCTTTTACTCAATTTAGATTAGTTTTCAAAATTAGTTTTTGTAGTTTTGAATAGTTTTAATTTTTGTAGATTTCTTTCGAAAGAGAATTGTTTTGTAGCTTCTTGTTTGGAAAAGAAAAAGAGTTTTCTTGTGAGCTTTGATAGTTTATTGAAAAGACAAAATAGTTTCTTTCAATTAGTTTTCATGTTTGAAGAAGGAATTTAAAGGTTGCATTCTCTAACTCTTCTTTAGATAGAAAGTTCATTGAAAGAGAAAAGAATTGAATATCATCATAGGTGCATTTTAGTGTTTTTGGGAGTCGAGTCTTCACATCATACAAAGTTTCATTTCCGCACCTTTTGACTTAAGAAACAACCCTTAAAAGTAACGCTTAAATAAAATTCATCTAGTAATCTTTTTATTTCTAGGGCTCTCATCACCAACATAGCTTAGGCTAGTATCGTGGAGTAGGGAGTAATTAACTCTCCAAGATAGATAAAACAAACAAGTAGATTTATCTTGCGGTAGGAAGAATTCCAGTTGTTGCATGTATGCTCTGGGAAGCTCCTCTTAAAGGAGTTAAGCACGAGATCATATCTGAACCAGTGGGGTAATCAATCCTTCCTCGTTGGGAACGATAGAAGATATACACGTATTAAAAACGGTAAACCTCGGATAGACCATTGTCGAGGAGCCAGGGGTCACTTGTCGGTAAACCTTGGATTCTGTTCAAGGAGCCTTCAAGGGGATTGAGCTTTGTTACTCTGCCCTTGCGTGTGTGTCGGATCGTAGATTGTTCCCCCAGGTATATTTGTTTCAGTTGGTAACCTTAGAGACCATAATCTTTAGGATTCTTTCCTAAGGTGACGGTGGAGAGAAGATCCCACTGTACCTGGAACAGACGTCGACTAGACTCACTTGGACTCTCTGGGGGGTTATCTTCACTCGAGATGGTTATGTGAAGAAACTTGTGCCAGTCTGTTTCATTAAGCAGGTTGTCGGGGTAACTGTTCCAACCGCCCTTTTCGTGTTAAAACTCTACTAAGTTGGATTTCATCACCAACTAGTGAATTTAGTACGGAAAGTTACTTGTTTGTGTGTGGTTTGAACTCTTAGATTTTTTAAGCGAGTGATTCAATTGTTTGTTTCTTAGAGACTTTAGGTGTTTTCATTGAAATTTTTCTTTGTTTGTGTGTGATTAGATAATTTTTCATCGTGGCGGAATTGCCGAGACAATCCCGGAGAATACAAGGGAAACCCCCTGAATTTACACCAGGTCATCTTGAAGGGCTTCGAGCTCTGGTACCACACAGTAGCCGTAGACTTAGATCGACAGAAGCTGAAAGCTCTGCTATTGTGATACATCCTGATCATCAAATTCCTACAACATAATATATTCAAGAACCGATTTCAGTTTCTGAAGTCACTGAAAATATTTCTCCTACTGGAGAATTATCTGACGAACCTGAAATCTCTGAGCCTGAAACTGAATCTTCTGTGTTAGAAACATCTTCAGGATTTATCTCACCAACTTCTAGCGATCCAGGTTCACCGAGGGTTAGAAATATCATTACTGAAAATCTTCCTTCTGGACTAATTTCTATAGAAGAACTTACTAATCGAGACGAAGACATATCTCTTCCCAACTCCCCTCAATCGTTAAATCTTAGGGAGCGTGAATCTATTTTCTACAGCCCTATTCGAACTAATCCCTGGTATCTTTCTTTAACTGATTTTTTAGAAAATCCGGGTCTTGCTTTTTATCCACCTCGAGTTCCATTTCATCCTACACCCAGAGGTTATTATCCGTCATCTATTATGGCTGGAGAGTCATCCATGTTTTCGCAAACGCCTGAATATTTTTTACATGGTGGTCCTTCTGTTCCTGCGGGATATCAGTCTTTGTCTGGTACTTTCTCAGGAGCAACTCCTCAACCTATCGAAAATGTGTTATCATCTGGTCTTGGTGAACTTAAAATTGAAACGTCGAACGCATAGCAAGTTTATATGATGTCTGGTAACATTCCTAATCCTCAAGCTCAAGGCAGTCAGTTTCCTTCTGGGGGTCAACCTCAGGGAACTCAGTTACCGCCTGGGGGGCAACCTCAGGGTAGTCAATTACCGCTTGGGGGGCAACCTCAAGGTAGTCAGTTACCACCCGGGGCACAACCTCAAGGTAGCTTTTTCCCAGGACAAACTGTGGATCCATATTATTTTGGGGGGCAACCTCAAGGAAAGTACATACCTCAGGGTTATCAACCTCAAGGACAGTACATTCCTCAAGGTCAACCCCAAACTCAATATGCTCCTCAGGGTCCTCAACAACCCCAACTTCAGTACGTGCCTCAAAGTTATCAACCTCAAGGGTAGTACCCAATGCAAGGTTACCAACAGCCTTCTGGTCAACCATCTGTTCAAGGAGCCGGAACTTTACCTTATTATCAACCCTACGTTCAACCAGGTTTTGGTCCTTACGTTCAACCTTCTACGGGACAGTACCCCGGAATGATGGTGTGGGATCCGTCCCAATATCAATAGCCTTTGCAGCCTAATGTGCAGTTACCTTATCAACCTGGTCAGCCATTGGTTTCTGGTTCAACTCAGCAACCTGGTCAGCCAGCTATTCAAACTCCTGCACCTAGTTCAGTTCAGCAGGCTGGGCCTAGTACACCTCAGACTCCGCCCCAAACTGCTGCAACGTCTGTTCAACCTGTTACACCTGTTTCTGGAGTGTCTGTAGCCCCGAGTTCGGCTATCCCTGTATCTGTGCAAATCCCTCAAGTCTCTGTACCTCAGTCAGGACCCTCAGTTCAGACTACAGTTCAGATGCCTGTAGGACAAGCCGGTACAAGTACAGTTGTTACAAGTCAACCTCAATTTACTTATCAACCGTACCAAGGACAGCCGCAATACGGTCCCTATGTGCAGAATCCAAGCTATCAACCATACCCTGGTTATACTTATCAACAACCTCAGTATGGTCCGATTCATCCTGGTTATCCGGGAGGTTATACAATACCCAATGCTAATCCGATTCCTAGTTATCCTGGGTATCCGCCTCCTGGATCTGCTTTGGCTTCTCAAGGTTTTCGTGACCCTAACCGTCATTTACCGTTCATCGCAACTTTGGACTTACCAGATTTGACGTGCCTTACAAATGATCCTATTTTCTATTATCAGAACTGGCCGTCAATGCCTCATAAGTTGCCTAGTGATATACCGAAATTTGAAGGTAAGTCAGGAGAGGATCCATCAAATCATGTGATGACTTATCACCTTTGGTGTGCATCTAATTCGATTATTGATGATTCGATTCGCTTACGTCTTTTCCAAAGGACACTCATAGGTCTTGCAGCCAAGTGGTACATTGAGTTGCCACGAGGCTCGTTTCATAATTTCAGTCAGTTAGCAACGTCTTTCTTAACTCATTTCCAGTTGCCTGTCAGATACGACAATGGCACAGAATTATTAACTTCGCTAAAACAATCTACGTCCACGTATATTTCTGATCATATTCATGAGTGGAGACGTAGACGACGTTTAGTGAAGGTTTATATTCCGGATCAAATTTTGGCAGAATGGTTTGTAAAATCATTATTGCCCAAGATCACTGAAGATGTAGCTAAGGCTGGTGTTGTTACTGAAGAGCAAGTAATTGCTCAGGCTCAGTACCTTGACCTCGTTTATACGCAGTCAGGTACTCTACATGAAAAAATTCACGATTTACCCAAACAAGGTCAAATAGCTGCTGCTCCTTCAGGGTCTCATGCCGCTGACGGTATGATTGGTACAGTTAGTTCTAAAAGTAAGAAGAAATCCTCAAAGAATTCTTCTCCAATTATAACTTTACCTGATTCCCCGAAAGGAGAATCCTCTCAAGAAGTTTCTGCCGATATTCATGTCGTTGAAACATCTACGGCAAAATCAAAATCCGGTAGTAAAAAGAAAGGGAGGAACAAAAACAAGAAAAATTCGAAAGAGAAAACAGATAGAGAAGAATCCAATGACGAGAAACGTAAACCTCGCTATCCTTGCTTCATTTGTGAACAAGATCACTTCACAAAAGAATGTCCATATCGAGAGGAGGTTACGAAACTCGTTAAAGGATCGCAACAACCCGCTGTCTTGAAGGATCCTTTTCCAATTCAAGATAGTAATATGATTGGTTCTTCCTCGACTACTTTAGAAGAGCCTATTATGATGATGTCTCATGTAAGAATTGCGACGCGATCGCAAGATTACGGTTCTAAGAATCCCGTTGATGGCAAAGAAGGAGAGTCTTCTAATGCCAACGCATCAAATACAACTCCTCCTATTTCCGGTCCGCTACAGATCGAGAAACAAAATCCAGACTTGATAATCAAACCGCCTGCTAAAGGTGTTCTTCGTAAATCGGCTTTCAATCCACATGCGAGAGCTGCTCAGAATTACAACATTGTTGAAGATTTAGCTGTTTCTCCTTCAGCGATGTCGGCTTTGGAAGTGCTGCAATCGTGTCCAGCACAGCGTAAATTGTTATTGTCTGCTATAGGAGCTGTTGATGTTCAGGATTCTAACCTCATAATCTTCGATTTAGAAACTAGTACACCGCGTCTCCCTCACCAAATGGCTTTCCAGATTCCAGTGTTAGTAAAAAACAGACCTATTTTTCGGACTGTGATTGATGAGGGAGCTTCAACGTGTATTATGTCGCTTCAGTGTTGGAAATCTCTTGGTTCTCCTACACTTAACCAATCTCCGACAATTCTAAAAGCTTTTGATGGTTGAGGTTTTCAACCTTATGGTATTTTGCAGGATTTACCCATAGGGGTTGAAGGAAAAATCGTTAATCTAGATGTGGAAGTGGTTGATGCCCCTCTAGATTACAACCTTCTACTGGGTCGTAGTTGGTCTTATGCTATGATTGCTGTTGTCTCTTCGGTCTTTCGACTTATAAAATTTCCATATCAAGGAAGGATCGTGACAATAGATCAGTTAACTTATTTTTCGTCAGACCCAGCCTCTACAGAAACAATCCAGCATGTTGGTAAAATGGCTATCCCTTATAAGGATGTTGGAGTAGGTTTGGTTAAAGATTCTGGTTTGCTAGGAACTTTTTCCTTTCCCCCTCCTAACGTATCGTCTTCTACTGCAACTATTCATATGATTTCGTCAGACACAGTTATGTTTGATGATCCTTGGATTCTTCCTTCTGAATCCGAGATAGACTCATTTGATGGCGCGATGCCTTTGAGTCCATTTGAAATAGCGTACCAGACTGTACAGTATTTTTCCAACCACTCTTCAACTAAAACCGATCCAATGAATGGGATCCAAGAGGAATCGCTTTCTATTTCTAGTTCAGATGCAACGACATTTCCTGAAATTGTTCATACAGATGAGCAAATTCGTGAGTTTTTGTCTGTTGATGATTTACCATGGGAAGATCTCCATCACCGGTCTTCATTATTACCTGAATTAGATCATTTTGAAAATTATTTCGCTTCAATTTTTACTGCTGAATATGCCAAGGAACCTCAGAATCCATTGCAAAATCCTGATTCTGAGTTAAATTTGGAAAATATATCTAGAACGGTTCCAATTGACATTTCAGTAAAACCAGGAATAATTGAAAACATTCATATAGGTGCTTGTTGTTTAGACGAAGAAATTCAAACTTATAAAGCCCTATTTCAAGAATTCCGTGACGTGTTTGCCTGGTCTTATGAAGAAATGCCAGGAATTGATCCATCGATCGTGGTTCATGAAATTAAGACTTACCCGGATGCTAAACCTGTTCGTCAACGATTACGTCAAATACATCCTAGAAAAGTTGCTGCTATAAAAACTGAAGTTGAAAAATTACTTCGAGCAGGATTCATTTATCCAATTCCCTTAACGGATTGGGTATCGAATATTGTTCCTGTTACCAAAAAACAAGGAACGATAAGAGTATGTATCGATTATAGGGACATTAATCGAGCGTGTCCAAAAGACAATTATCCAACTCCCTATATCGATCAGATAATTGACGATTGTGCTGGAAGTGAACTATTCTCCTTTATGGATGGTTTTTCCGGCTACAATCAAATAAACATACTTCCTGCAGATCAACCTAAAACAGCTTTCATTTGTCCATGGGGAACGTTTGCCTATTGTAAACTACCTTTTGGACTAAAGAACGCTGGAGCAACTTTTCAACGGGCAATGTCTTATGCATTTCATGACATTAAACACATTGTTCAGCCATATCTTGATGATTTACCTGCTCATTCATTACGTAGGGCCGATCATCCCATTCATTTACGAGCAATTTTTATGAGATGTCGACATTATCGGATAAGGTTGAATCCGCATAAATGTGTTTTCTGCGTAGAATCGGGTCGTTTACTGGGATTTGTTGTTTCGAAATCAGGCATTCGTGTCGATCCTTCGAAGGTTGAAGCTATCATTAAATTGCCTCCTCCTTCGACATTGCGCCAACTCCAAAGTTTGCAGGGGAAAGCAAACTTTTTACGTAGATTTATTCCGAACTATGCCGAGCTTGCGAAGGGTTTTACCCGGTTGTTGAAACAGGACATTCCGTTCTTTTGGGATGAGGTCGCTGATCGATCTTTTAATGCACTTAAACACGCGTTAACCCATGCACCGTTATTGCATCCTCCCAACTACAACCAAGATTACATTTTGTATCTCGCTGCTTCTCATTCCACCATTGGGATGGTACTAGTTCAGGAAGATGAATCTCACAATGAACATGTGATTTATTATCTTAGTCGGAATTTGAATCCGACTGAAATCAAATATACACATGTGGAGAAATTGGCCTTGGCAGCTGTTCAAGCTGTCCAACGTTTTCGACATTACATATTGTTACGTAAAACCACGGTAATTTCTGATTGCAACCCTATGATGTACATTTTGACCAGACAATTGCTAGGGGGCAAGTATTCTAAATGGATAGTTATCCTGCAAGAATTTGACTTGGAATTTGAAAAATCCAAGGCAAAGAAATCTTTGGTTTTTGCGGAACTGATGTGTGATTTCCCCTCTACTGATATTGAAACAGTGGCAGAAGAGTCCATTGTGGACGAATCTTTGTTTCTTATCAGTACACTTGATCCGTGGTATGGGGATATTATTGTGTATCTCCAAACCCAATCTTTTCGGCCCGAAATTTCACGAACTCAGCGACGGAAAATACGTTTCCAATCCCAACAATATAATATCATTGGTGATACTCTTTATCGACGTGGAGCGGATTCTATTTTCCGACGTTGTCTAACTCATGAAGAAGCTGAAAAGGTGCTAAATGACTGTCATTCTGGAGCATGTGGCGGTCATATGTCTGGGTATGCCACTGCCCAAAAGATATTGCGTGCAGGTTATTTCTGGCCAACATTATTCAAAGATTTCATTTATGCGGTTCGGAAATGCCACAATTGTCAAATTTTTGATAGAAAAATGCGCGCACCACCCGCTCCTCTTCACCCTATAATTGCTGTTGGTCCTTTCGCAAAATGGGGTATCGATTTTATCACATGTAACCCTCACTCGGCCGGGGGGCATGCCTATATTATTCTCGCAGTAGATTATTTTACGAAATGGGCCGAGGCGATGCCTACATATTCAGCTGACAGCAAGACTGCTGCAACATTCGTATTCAATCATATAATTGCTAGGTTTGGTGTTCCTCAAGCTATTATTACGGATCATGGAAGTCATTTTCGGAACATCATGATGACTGAACTAACAGAACAACTTGGCCTACGCCATGATAGTTCCACTCCGTACTATCCACAAGCAAATGGTCTCGTTGAAGCCATTAATAAAGTTTTAGTCACCATGATTAAACGAATCATTGGTATTCACAAAACGAATTGGCATTCCATGTTATTTTCAGCACTTTGGGCATATCGAACCTCAGTCAAAACGTCAACAGGTTTCACTCCTTTTCAACTGGTCTACGGTTTAGAAGCTGTGCTGCCGATTGAATGCGAAATACCGTCACTAAAATTAGCCATAGAATTACTTCCAGCTACGTCTGAAGAGGAGAAACGTTTCTTGTACTTGGCCCAATTAGATGAGAATCGACGAAGTGCTGCAATAGCAAACGAGGCTCATGTTAAAAGGATAAAAGCTCAGTATGATAGAAATGTGACCCCTCGAAATTTTTCGGAAGGAGACCTAGTTTTACTTTATGATCAAGCTAATGACAAGCTAGGAGCTGGAAAATTCGTGCCTATGTGGCATGGTCCTTACATTGTGAAACGAAAGTTAGCAAAAGGGGCCTATGAGTTAGTAGATTTTGACGGTGTCCCTTTGGATAAACCCAGAAATGGTCTTTATCTAAAGCGATATTACGCTTAAAGGAGGTGTGGAGATTTTTGTTAGTTTAGATTTTCTTTACTGCTGGTGTGTTTAGATTAGAAAAGTGTGCCTAGTTTAGAAGTGTGTTTTTGTCACTATGACTGCTTATCTGAGTTTTACTCTTGATATTGCAGATGTCGACGTCTCTTCAAACCTACATTGGTTTTGTTGATGGTGCTTGTCGTAGTGCACGGAACATTTCTTCCGCAGCTTGGGTTATCTATTCACCCTCTGACGAGTTAGTATCCATGCATGGGGTAAGCCTTGGTCAAACAACAAATAACATTGCCGAGTATAGTGCGGTGATTGAGTTATTATCTGAGTCCATATCATTTGGAATTCGGAGTTTGATTGTAAGGTTGGATTCTGAACTTGTTGTATTACAGCTTAACAGGGTTTATACCATTAGAAATCCGGTGTTATTACGGTTATTTTTTAGAGTTCGTCTCTTGGAACGTGAGTTTGATTATATTGAATATCAGCATATTCCAAGACATTTAAATACATTAGCAGATTCAATTGCTTCTAGTATGATAAATAGACATTTGCAATAATTAAAAGCAGTAAAACAATCAACATTCATTAATGTACACAGATAGCCGTCAAAATAGTGATATATATCATAGGAGTGTGTTCAAAAAATATACATCGTCTTCGATCATAGGTTGGAAACACCTTATGATCGGCAAAAATGATAATAAAAAAGTACAAAAATGAGTCTATACGATCATCCCATCACTGATGATGATCTCGATAGGAAACAACTGCTCGGGCCACCCTGCATAGGAACCTCCTGAAAGGTCCTGGGACTCCAATCACATATCTTTGTAGCCTGAGAGGGATGTCATCTATGTTGGTCTCTGGTATATCTAGAGTCAGGCGCTCTAGATGATGCTCCAAATCAGTCAAAATCTCTACTGATTGGCCTGCTGGGGCTGGTGCGGGCGCAACTGGTTGTCTCCTCTCAAAAGGTTGGAGATGAGCTGGTCGTTGTGGACCCACATCTGTATTCAAAAAACTTTTGATTATTAGTTTTCTAAGACGATAAAAAATTAAAAAAAAAATTAGCACTTAGCAAACGTTGAAAAATGTTTTACCTGAATCATCCCATTGTTCCCCTGCAGGGAGAGACATCTCTCTGTCGCCGCGGAAATCCATCCCGGCATACGGAAAATCCTCTATAACAAAAATTTGGCGATCCAGCCAACGAAAATATGAAGAAGGGAACCGTACAATCTCAGTGCCCTCAATAGCATGACGGGCCATCAACGCGGACCAACGAACCATTCTTGGTTCTCGAGGTCGACCGGTACCAACGACAATACTTTGCGGAGCTAATAGGGGGATCCTCTCCAGAGCAAAGGAAACGACGATGGATCCGTATCCAAAGTTATTAAGTTTCCCATTTTTCGCTCTGGTTAGTTGGCCTTTTACGTTGGCCAACACAGCTTCGCACCAGTTGAAGATAGTGCCGCGAAAACAGTCCACAGCAATGCGCATTTGGGAACCAGTAGCTACATGAAGCGCGGCGCTCCCACACAGTTTGGTAACAGTGAATGCTATAACCTTCAGTTCAGGACGGATGATATGTTTTATGTCAATCCGTTTGTCCCGAGGATTTGCTTGATCATTGCAAAATTCGAGTTGAAGACTAGCGACAGTCTGGCCACCTGGCCTAGTCCCAAACAAGGATACATGTTCGCCCCTCTTGGACAAACCAGTCAAAAAATATATATCCTCCAGCTCAATTTCGAGCCGGTGGCCACCAATGAAGAAACACTGGTCCTCCACATGCCATTTGTCTACCAACCATGTTAAGAGTTCCACTTGTGCCCTCATGCCAGAGATGGCCCAGAATTTGTATAAGCAGCATGCTTTTAATGCCCTTTGTGTGGGCAAATGAAGTATTGCAGCTTCATCCACTTCCTCATGCTCCCTTTCTCGCCAAATAAGCATCTTGTTAATCCTGCAACATAAAATAAGGCAAATTAGAATGATTTCATTTGAGAAATTTTGGCAGAAATTTGAGAAAACCGTGCTTTAAATTTGACCGCGCGGGTACCGCACCCGCTCTTTGTAAACAGAGCGTAGCTCTGCACGCGAGATGTGTGCCGGGTGCGGTACCCTCGATTTTTTCCCGTTCAGAAAAAATCGGGGTCCGCAGGTAACCTGTGTCCCGCCTGCGGACCCCGCGGGCGCATTTTTGAACCAATTTTTGCCCTAAAAAATCAAACTAAAGCCTAAAAATGAATTTTAAACGGATGAAAAACAAGATAAGGAGGTCGTGGATTACCTGGGGCTGACGATTTTCGATTCCAACGGTTGAATTTTCCAGAATCTTCACGAGAACTTTTTAACCAAAATCTTTTTACTTTTCACTCTGCAATTGAACGGTAAAAATGAAATAGAAAAAGTCCTTTTTATAAGTTTTTTCAAATGAATGAATTTTTAATTTGTTTATTTTTCACTTTAAAAGGGATATTTTTGAAAGCATTTTTATTTATCTTAAACAGGTATGTGTAATGTTTTGAGTTTTTGTGCAGAAACAGGATTTTTCAGGTGAAATGATCGTTTTTCAACAAAGAGCATACTTTTATCACTTTTTCGGACTCTTTCAAAAAATTTACGAAAAAGCGAAACCTTGGAGTTCTCTTTTAAGCCCTTTTTAGACTCTCTAAATATGAAAATATTGCCGAGTACTTGACTATTCGAACTCGTTAAAGTAAATGAACAGTCGTCCCTTCAGTATAAGTTTACCCCTTTTACGGACTGAAATGGACTATTTACGAAAAAGGTATACGTTGACTTAATACGGTCAATAGAGTTCTCTCCCGCATTATTTTATCCTTTTTCGGGCTCGAGAGACTAAATTTACGAAAAAGAACACCCATGGAGTTTTCTTAAGTTTTTCTTCTGACTCCCTAAAATTGAAAAACACCGAGTTTCTCCTATACTGGACTCGTTAAAACTTAACAGTAAATGACCTGTTTAATTTTCAACAGGAACGAACCACTCCTTCTTAGGGTTCGATTTTTAAACTAAGTTGGACTCATCCGAAGGATGAGCTTATAACCAAGCAAATGTTATCCTCCTCAAGCTTGTCAAAAATAAAGAGGTACTTGCCAGAAATGGTGGGGGAAAAGAGAGAAAAATGGGCATGTTTGTTGTATTTTAAATTGTCCGAAAACTCAGTCGACCACTCTTGGACACGACACTTATATTCACCTGGGTTGGGAAATCCTTTGCCTGACAGTTAATCAAACCACATTGAAAATTTTCAGCCGGTTTCTGGGTATTAGCTTTGGGTCAATTGTTACCAAGCCATCTGCAGTGTCGTTATGTGTCCAAGAGAACAGTTCAAATAAAACCATTCATCTGCAAAATATCTGTCATCCATCTTTGACCATTCCTGAGTCAGTCCTTGCTAATATATTTTCAAAACTTGATCTATGATTTCGTGTTGTGGGTTTTCCTACGACAGATCACTTTCTATCGACATCAGCACATTATCTAGGAAGTTGATCCAGAAATCGTCAGTACCTTGAAATCTGCATGCCTCAATGGCAGGTTTCTCGCTTTCGACGACAGGTTGCATCAATGACCTTCGATCGAATGACTCCGTGACATGTTCGACTTTAGCTCATTCATTCACATTTCATGGATTGTACTGAGTACTTTGAGAGCCATTGACATTACTGGTGGTTTCTCTCACACTTGTTAACAGTTCACATCATTGATTGGTAATCAAGTGGTTTCTACCATGTTCGACTTCAACACATTTATTCACATGGATAGAATCGTACTAGTTCGAGATGCGGAAATCAAGACCCTGGATCTAGTTTCCACCATCCAGGCTGCGAGGAATTTTGTTGTCATCTATACAGTAGACTATTGATAAACAGATGGCTGCGTCCATACTGTGTCTACATATATCTATACTATGATGTATTCAAAATCATTCCTGTATCAGAACGATTTCAGTTAGTTTATAGTTAGTTTTTATCTGAGTATGGGAATGCCTACCTCAGTGATGACATATACATGTATATATTTTGCATTGAATGTTTTTACAGGTACCGACTGGGGTGTCCACGGGATGATCTTTGAAATGATAAAGTACTGCACTCTTCATATATGACAGACTACAGCTTCATCTATTACAGACTTTGCACTTTAGGGGGCAATTTGTTACACTGAAAACTGTCACCTTGACATTCTGCTGACTGTATGAGCTTATTATTACTCATACTTCCTCCTTTTGCAAGTCCAATATACCAGCTCCTCATGTCAAGCTTCAAAATCAGAAGAAAATCCCTAAAATCCCCTAAGAATTGGTATCGCACTTTCTCTATGCATTCCCTGCGGTCCTGCACCTAAATCTCAGCCTGCCTGCGGAACCATACCGCACGTTCTTTGTGTAATGGGTGCGGACCTCTGTAAAACATAAAAAGGCGAGAAAATGAAGATAAAAAGTGAATTCCAGGTGAATTCTAGAAGATTCTAGACGGGAATTTTTGGGAATGGATACGCTTTGAAGAGGTTCATGCATCCCTCACTTGATGGAGCTAACCCCTTGATGTAAGGAGCTTATCCCTTTGAAGGAGGATTCTATCCCTTCATATTTGGAACAAGAAACCTCCTCTCTTCCACTATAAAAAGAGGCCTTGGGTAGCCTCAAAAGGAGTTCAAGCTTATGAGATTTGAAGTTAAATGCTGTTGAGATTTAGACTTAGTTAACTAAGACTTTCTGTGAGGTTAAATCACTCATCTCCATTTGTCTTAGTTCAAGAGTGCAATGCTTGTCAAAGTAAAGGAGATTCCTACTTCGGACCCCGGGAGGACCTGCACAACATCAAGGCACAGGTTGTAAAGGTTTTCTATCTTTAAAGTTAATACAAATATACTCATTTCTCTCATTAAACAGTCAATTTGTGGTTTATTTCATAAATTCCTTGATCATTATGATAAGTATGATTTATGATAATGTCTATACAGGTGCTGCTTAATCTTTTTGCTTGTTTGTGATTGCAGATAATACGAGGAACGTTCTTTCAGTGCACGGGAAGGACTCCAACAAAATCAAGCAAGCGTTGGACATAAGGTAGGCCTCACACCCGTATAGTGTTTTTATAAATCTTATATACTTAGAGAGAGATTAGTATAATTGGTTGTTTGTTGCTAGTTACCTTTTGTACTAGAGAGATCGGTCTTGTCCGCAAGACGGATTAATCTACACAACACCACCACCAAGCATCATTGATCTTTCCTCACCTGCAAAAGAAGAATTAGTCATTAAACAAAGGAAAGAAAAAGAGAAAATCACTGAAAAAACAGAGATTGAGGTCCTTAAGGAGTAATTGAAGTTGGAAAATGATGAAATATCAGTCTTGAAGAAAGATGCAAGGAAAGGTTCAGAAGATACAGTTTGAAAAAATGAAAGGTGAAGCATATCAGAAAACTGAGAGGTGAAGCATATCAGAAAAATGAACCTGCACTTGAAATCTAAGAATAGGACACTGAAGGACCAAGTCAAAGAAATTTAAGAGCAATTAGAATTTATTCATGAAAATTTAGAGAAGAAGGGCTTAAAGATGACAGTGGTTGAGGAACCCATAGTCCAACTAATCATTAATGAAGAGGAAACACCTCAAGGGTCTTAAGTTGAGTTTGAATTTGTTTTAGAAGGTTCATGGCATAATGAAGATCAAGTTTTTTACAGATGGAGGTCACTTTTTTCAATTAGTCTTGAAATTTGGAAATTCTACAGTTTTTCACAGTTTCATAGAGTTTCCTAGGCTTAAAGCCAGGAAAACGCTACGAAAAATTCTGTAGCAGCATTTTTTCTTCTAAACATATTTTTTGTTGTTTTTATGAAGGAATAATGGTGGTGATGATGTGTCATGATTAGGTTGACATTATGGAATAGCAAAGGAGTATATTCTTTCGGTGCAAAAGCTATTTTTTGGATGCTACGAAAGCTCGCTACGAAATTGTCCTGTTTTTGTAGTGAGCTGTTTTTGAAGGTTTCAGAGTAGCTTAAAGGTAGTTTTGGACAGCTCGAATCCTCTATCAATTCAAGGGACCTTACCATCAAACACTTATGACTTGAAGAAAGTGCAGTGGAGACATCTCATCAGCTAAAGATTTCGTTGAAGATAATGTCTTGTATTCCTGAAAAATAGGGTTTTGTTCCACATGTCTAGGAGGATTTTAATATGAGAAGTGGTGACAAATTATGTCATATCCTATTCAAGCATGTGATGCTTATTTTTAATTGATATGTAACTGTTTCAAAGATAAGGTAGAATGATGTAATAAATAGGAGTTTGAATCCTACTAGGAAATGTCTTCTGTAGGGTGTAGCTGTCATTTTCTTGTTAAAAGACATGTTTTTCTGTTATATGAGGTGTCATAGGAATAATTTGATGAATCTAGCCATCAGGAAGATCATCCTTGCAGTAATAATGTTTATTTAAAGGCAAATTATCGAAGTAGTAGAGGGTTGGAGACTTTTTGCACCAAACTATTGCTTTATGTAATTTGTCTCGTATCAGTAATACAGAGTGACTTCTTCTTGACAGACCTGAGATTATCATGGGGTTTTTAATGTTTTATTGATCTACACCTTATGTTTTACTACTTGTAGTAGATTTCGTTGCTATTACTCAGAATTCATAACTCTATGCTCTGACTTCCTTTAGTAATGAGATGACTGTGTTTTCCTATGTTGTATGAGTGAATTTCCTTTGTTAAAGACCCCTATCCACCTCAGCCTCCATGTCAAGAAACCTTGCCACTGAATCTACTGATTATTTGACTCCATAACCCTAATGGTAGAAAGCTTGCATTCTTTCAACCTACAGTCATAAAAACAAATTAATTTTCAAATAGATTTAGCTATCTAGTACTATCATTATTAAATATCATATACCCCTTTGAGAGAGCCCTCTCAGACTAAAGAGGCTAAGCTTCAGTAAAAATCTGGTTTGAATCATTTACATAGATTTGTCTGATCAGTAGACAATCAAGTACAATTTTGTAATAAAATTTTGGTGCGTCTACTGGGAGCCTGAAGATATACTTTTCCCGAAATTTTGAAGCTGAACTCTTGAAGGTCGCAGGAGCTCAGAAGCTATTCGAGGCTGCATCTACCTTGGTGACTCCATTCAAAATTCTCATGTTCAAAGGTGGCTTCGAAAAGGAGATATACGAGGAGTAATCTTGACCCAAATCCCCCTACAATTGTGGATAATCCAAACACAATTTCCAGAGGCATTCAAGGAAGTTCTGCAATATCAGGTACTACATTACACACAAAAGCCTTTTCCTCTGAATTTTTAAGAAGTCCTGAAGATAAAAAATTTGATGATAAAATTCAGGAAGTCTTGTTTAGGTCTGAAAATGAAAAAGAATTGACTGAAATTTTCTTAGACCTACAAAGAAGAGGTATTGATACCTTAGCCTTAGTGACCCAAAAATATAAATAAGATTTTTGGGAAGAAGTCACATTAGAGTTATTGTTAGAGAAGGAATATTTGCATAGGTTGAAGGAAATAGAACCATTTGAAATAATGTTGAGAAGTAAATCTGGTGTCCCTCTACCTGATTATATTTCAATTGTAACTGGCCAAAAAAGACCAACCATTCCTCCTCCTAACAGTTCCTCTTTCTCTACTGTCATTTTCCCTAAAACAACCATAGTTTCAGTCACCATGGTAGGAAATTTTCCACCTCCACCTTCTACTGCATCTGCTAGGTATGCCCCTCTTTTTCTTCTAGTTGTACTTAATGCCCATCTTAGTAAATATTCTGCTAGAATCAAAACTTGGGGAAGTGATGAAGAGATTACAGCTGAAGAGCATGTAGATAGGTTTAATGACTTCATAGACAGGGAGGAGGTTGACCATGAGGATGTCAAGATGAGATTATTTTCTCAGAGCTTTACTGGTGAGGTCAGCAAATGGTTCAAATCCCTTGCTATAGGAAGCCTACATAATTGGAATGAATTTGAAGATAGCTTCTTAAGAAAGTGGGGAAATAGAACCAACCCTGTACAAGCCCTCACTGAGTATAATAGTTTGAAAAGAGTTGTTGATGAAACTGTACAAAATTTTTCAAAGAGATTTAACAAATTTTATGACACCATCCTTGCCCATCTAAAGCCTCCAACAAGAGAAGCTCAATTGAGATATGCTAAGGCATTTTATTATGAATTTTTTATCTTGCTAAGAGAAAGAGAATCCCCTTCATTAGCTGAAATGAAAAATGATGCTGTGAAGGTGGAGGTCAATATGATAGCAGCTAAAAATTCCAAGATGGGAAAGACAAAATTGAAAGAAGAAGATAATCCTTCCACTGCAGATGATACATTTGACTCCATGATGAAGACAATGGAAAAACTGATGGATAGGCTTGCCCTTGGGAATGCCTCTGCTCCTCATACACAACATGAACCTCAGTTTAGAAATCCTTAGTTCAGAAGACCTCAAAACTAGTAGAGACCAAGAGAAAACATAAATCAGCCTGACCCTCAAGTAAGGCCTCCTTTTCAGCAAAAATTAGTTGATGAAGAAGATCAGCCTGAAATACAAGAAGAATCAATTCATTACTTAGATGAAAACGTTTCTGGAATTTTTTTGAATAAGGAAGAACATAATGAGTCAGATCATGATGTAAACAAGGGTGAGGAACCATCTGATTACCTTAAAGGATATAAACATGCAATCTTTGAGATGCAGAAAAAATACAACCTTAGAAAGAGAAATGTCCCAAATACTAGAAACAAAACACAGCCCAAGAAAGATGCCCCTAAAGTTGTTGAGGTTAGAAAAGACCCACCACCTCCTCCTCGTGTCAAAGATATTGAAAAATATGTTTTTGTTTTCAGTTTGGAGAGTGAAATCTCCAAGATCAAAATCCCAGTCCCTTTTGGAGAAATTCTTAAGGTGAATGAATACATAAGTAATATTGTAAAAATTTTGAATTCCCAACCAGGAGCTATTGACATCCCTAATGTTCAAAAATATCATCCAACCATATACTTGGGACCAAGATTGGAGGATGCGAAGAATGAAGAGGTGCCTCCTTTCTATGTTAGCCTTAGCATTCATGACAAGACATTACACAATGCTATGTTGGATTCAGGGGCCTCTCATAACCTCGTGCCCAAAGTAATCATGGAAAGGATGGGATTATAAATCACTAGACCATATATGGATTTTTTTTTCTTTGATTAAAAAAGAGTTTAGTTCATTGGTTTAATAAAATATGTTTTTGTTGGTCTTAAACAAGTCCCTGCTAAGACAGTGGTAATGGACATTGTGGTAGCAGAAATTCCACCTAAGTTTGGCATGTTGCTATCAAGGTTATGGGTAGCAAAGATCACAGGCAGCATGCAAATGGACCCAACTTATGCCACCATTCCTATTTCTGGTGAGCAAAGAAGACTATACAGAGAAACAAGGATGGCTTATGGTAAGTAGTAAAGACAAACCTCAGAATTTTCAAATATATGTTGTTGATACTAAATTAGGATCTACTATACTTTTCAATGAATTGACTAATGAAACAGAAGATGAAAAGAAAGCAGAAAATCAGCAAGCAGAAATTCAGGAAACGGAAAATCAGCAAATCAATGAAGAGAAGGCAGAAGGTTGGTGGTTGTTACACTTTTATGGATCAGCAGTAAGAGAGGGGGTTGGAGCAGGAAGTTGGATCACAACTCCAGAGGATGAAAGTAAGTTCTTTTCTTTTAAACTGAACTTTGATTGCACAAATAACATGGCTAAGTATGAATCTATATTTTGGGCTTAGAAAATTTTGAAAATAATGTGTGCCCAAAATATTTTTGTTTGTGGATATTTTGAATTTTCTATTAAGCAAGTTGAGGGTGTATATCAAAATAAGGATGTGAGAATGAGAGCATACAAAAATTTGATCATGGAGATGTTAGATAATTTTCAATAATATTCATTTATTGTGAAGACTAGGGACCAAAACTCAGTAGCTGACTCCCTAGCTATCTTTGCAAGTCTTTTTATTATTCCTACACATTCCACTGAAAGATATGAGGTTGAAGTTCACCATAGACCTACTATCCCTGACAACATCATCCATTGGCAAGTCTTTGAGGATGACCAGCAAGTCAAAAAAATTATAGAACTAAAAGAGGAGTTTGAAAGCACACAAGTAGATCAGCAAAACATGCTTGCTGAAACAAAGGGGAATTATGAAGTGTTACAGTTGAAGAATAATTATATTCCCAAAGGTCTCATCCCACTTGAAAATATTTTTGACCAAAATGATGTGTTTAAATATCCTAGGATACAAGCTGATGATGAAGAGGTAGAGAGTTGTAACCTTGGTACAGTAGCAATGCCAAAAATGATTAATCTTTGAAATTTTCTTTCAGTTGACATGAAATAGAAATATATTGAGATCATGAAAAGGTTCATAGATGTTTTTTCATGGAGTTATGCTGATTTGAAGAAGTATGATCCTACTATCATTCAACATACCATTCCTATTAAAGAAAATGAAAAGCCTTTCAAACAGAAGCTGAGGAGGATTAATCCACTTCTCATGCCTCTGATTGAGAAGGAAATCAAGAATCTCTTTGATGCCAGAATTATTGTTCTAATCAGATTCTCAAAGTGGCTTGCAAACTTGGTTCCAGTCAGGAAAAAGAGTGGAGAAATCAGAATCTGCATTGACTTCAGAAACTTGAACAAAGCCTCTCTGAAGGACAATTACCCTCTCCCAAATATGGACAAAATTATGCAGAACATTTTTGGTTCCCAAAGGATGTCTATGCTGGATGGTTTTTCAGTGTACAATCAGATACTAGTGCATCCAGAAGATCAGGAGAAAATTGTCTTTACCACACCGTGGGGCACATTCATGTATGCCAAAATTCCCTTTGGTCTGATGAATGCAGGAGAAACATTTCAAAGAGCAATAGAAATTTCATTTGCTAAGGAGAATGATAAGTTGGTGGTTGTCTATCTGGATGACATAAGAGTTTTCTCAAAGAGAGAGGAAGACCATTTGAAGCATCTAGAAAATATTCTGCTGGAGTGTAGAAGGTTTGGAATTTCTCTCAATCCCACTAAAATCATTTTTGCTCTGAATTCAAGGAAGTTCATTGGGCATATTATTTCTAAAGATGGGATTAAGATTGATACAAATAGGGTCAATTCCATTCATAAATTGAATCTGCCTAGAATCAGAAAAGAAATTCAATATTTCCTTGGAAAGGTGAATTTTGTGAGGAGATTTATTCCAAATTTTGTTGAGATTGTAAAAGACATAACCAAGATGTTGAAGAAAGGAGCTGAAATCAAGTGGACAGTAGAAGAAAAGCACTCATTTGCAGATATCAAGAAGGCCCTCACTCAAGCACCAGTGTTGATCACCCCGGATTTTTCAAAGGAATTTCTGGTTTTTACATTTGCATCAGAAAATACAATTGCTGGAGCTTTACTGCAGAAAGCAAAGCAAGGTACTGAGAAACCCATTTCATTTTTTAGCGGGACCTTAGCTAATTCATAGCTGAAGTACAACATCTTAGAGAAGTAGGCCTATTCTTTGGTCAAAGCCATCAAAGATTTCAGAATTTACATTCTACATTCTCATGTCATAGATTTTGTTCCTAATGCTGTTGTGAAGGACATCCTAACTCAAGCTGATCCTGATGCTAAAAGAGGGAAGTGGATAGATAAATTGTTGGAATATGATATAGAGATAAGACCCACAAAATTGGTCAAAGGTCAGGGGCTAGCAAAGATGATGGCACAGTTAAATTTTGACTATCTTGATATGAATTTAATTGGATAAATTTTAGAATTATCATATGAAGATGAAGAGTTGATTCCCATTGAATAGAAGTACATCCTTTCTAACTGGTACAAAGACATTGTTTTTGTCTTACATCATCATAGGGCCCCTGCTGAAATGACAAAGTCTAAGGCAAGGTTTGTGAAGCTAAAATCCCTGAGGTACTACATCATTGATAAAAATCAGTATTGGAAAGATACTGGTGGTATTATTTTGAATTTTTTGCTAGAAGAGGAGGCTGATAAAGCGATTGAGGAGTTTCACAAAGGATATGTTGGAGGTCATCATTATTGGAAGGCTACATCAAATAATATTCTTAGAGAAGGGTACTACTAGCCTACTATGTTCAAATATGTCTACAAAAATATTGCTACCTGCCATGAATGTCAGATTTTTGATGGTAAGAAAAATCTTGTTCCTTTACCCTTGATGCCTATCTATGTTGACGTGTCATTCCAGAAGTGGGGGATAGATTTTACTGGTGAGATTCATCTATCATCTTGAGGTCAGCATCGCTGGATCCTGACAGCAACTGTTTATTTCACCAATTGGATTGAAGCAATCCCAACTAGGCAAGGAAATGATTGAGTTATCATTTCATTTTTTGAAAATCATATATTGTCTAGGTTTGGCTGCCCTATGAAGATCATAACTGAAAATGCACAGGAATTCAAATATAAGAGGTTGATTAGTTTTTGTGATGAATATTACATTACACTTGGACACTCTACTGCATACTATCCACAAGGTAATGGTCTTGCTGAATCTTCTAACAAAAGCATTGTGAGGATTATTAAGAAGGTGTTGCAGGAAAATAAGAAGTCATGGCATTTGAAGCTGAAGTATGCTCTGTGGGCTGATAGAGTGTGCACAAAGAGATCAATTGGAACTTC
Organism: Pinus albicaulis; assembly: GCA_034641835.2. Classification (NCBI taxonomy): domain Eukaryota; kingdom Viridiplantae; phylum Streptophyta; class Pinopsida; order Pinales; family Pinaceae; genus Pinus; species Pinus albicaulis. The sequence continues at coordinate 941,216,924 of CM076579.1, read as the reverse complement.
ACCTTATGAGTTGGTGTATGGGGCTGAAGACATATTTCCTACATCCTTGGGAGTACCTGTCATAAAGCTGCTGCAAGGATTGGAAGAGGAGCCAAATGCAATTAAGAGGAGAATAAATCAGTTGATAACCTTGCAGGAGAAAAGGGAGGAAGTCTATAATAGCAATCAACAATCTCAAAACAGAATTAAGAAGACATATGATAGGAAGGTCAAAGAAGAAAACTTTCAAATTCAAGATGCAGTTTTGAAGTGGGAGGCCAGGATTGAAGAAAAGGGGAAACATGGTAAGTTGAGAATATCTGGAAAGGTCCATTCAGAGTGGCTGCATTCCATGGAAACAACACTTACATAATGTAGGAGGTGGATGTGTTGGGTACCATATTTGTATAATTTTCTCTCCCATTTTTGCCCATGTTTCTATCTCTTTGTATCGTTATTATTCTTAAACACACGAGGTAAACCCCTTTCTTTTACCTTACATGGGATATTTTATTAATGAAGTAATAGTCAAGGAGGTTTTACCTTTTGTAAACATTAACTCCAATATTTTTATAGATTTGGAAAAAGTAGGAAGATTACAGCTGTGAGTCATGGAGAAGCTCCTAATTTCCAATGCTATCTTCACTTGCTGCAACAACGCAACATAATCCATTCCACCCCAGTGATATTTCAAGCTTTTTCATGGTTTCCTTTTGGAAACTAGGTTGTTGTTGTAACGAATTGTATAATTGTAGATATGTAGTTGTTAGAGGAAATTTGTGACTTCCTGAATAGTTGTATAAAGAGGGCCTGCAGACTATGAATCGGGGTTAAGAAAGCACATACAAATTTTGTAACAGAAGCATTCTGAAATTAATTGAATGCACAACACTCTATTTTTTTACTTGTAAATTGTGAGTTTGTCGCAGCCCTGATCAGAGAGTTGGGCCCACTCTTCTGATCAGGTGTTGCATACCTTTCTTTCCATTGATTTCATGTTTTAGTTTGGTTTTGTAACTGTTGTTTTAGTATACTCTGTAATTGATGTGAATACCTTTTTAATTCTGCAATCCATTTTAATTTTTGTTACAGTAGTTGTTTGTTCATTTATTTAAACTTTTGATCCAATAGCAGGTTCTGTGACTTCTCTTGCATATACTTTGCGCGATAGTTTTGAAATAACTAATGTCCTCGGGTTGATAATTTATGTGGGAAAATGGTTTTAATATTGTTCACATCTAGACACCGACAGTTTGGAGTCATTTCTAGGGAATGCTAACAAGGTGCAAGAACATGATTTGAAATTGATCTAAGGGTCGATCTCTCGTCTTGAGGAGGGAATTTATTGCCCTACTTCAATTTTTGAGCATAGTGTTCTGTGTTTTTCTATTTTTTATTGTTTTCTTTAGAATTGATCTCTCGTCTTGGGGAGGGCATCCATTACCATGCTCCAAGTCTTGAGCATAGTGTGTTGTTTTCCCTTGTTTTTTTTTTTCTTGTTAAGACTGATCTCTCATCTTAGGGAGGGTATTTGTTACCCTACTCTAAGTCCTGAGCATAGTTTTCAGATTTTCTGCGTTTTGATTATTTTTCTGAAAGGGCCAACTTCTCGTCCCGGGGAGGGTATTTGATTACCCTACTTCAGGTCCTGAACTTTGATTTTCTTTTTAGTTTATTCGATTTTCTGTTTTGAACCTACTCTCTCGTCCCAAGTGTTAGATCCTAAATATACCTCAAGCTGAAAGAAGGTAGAGTTCATAGTAACATCAAACCACGCTCAGTCTGGTAGCTAGCCCTACCAGATCAGGAGAGGTCTCTCTCCGGGTCAATCTCAGCAAATAATGATCAATAAGGCTTGAGATGACATGAAATGAATGCTAATTTTAGGCTAGGTATATAGGTGAAAGGATTTGATTAAAAATTGTGAGTTGAAAACAGCAAGAGAAGGGACTATTGGGCTATGAAATTGGGGCTAGTTTCTGCCAGAAAAATTGGGGCAAAGTAAGCGCAATGTACAGCCAAATTAAAGATATAATGAGAGAAGAAAATAGGGAAATGACCGCTGCCCTGTAGGCATCAATCAAGGGATGGATCTACAGTGACAACTTTAGAAGAAAGAGAAGCACTGGGTTACTCAACAGAGCATCTAACAAATGATGGATTCTGAAAAGATAACCACTACATCAAACAACATAATCATTATTAGAGGAGCATCGTGCATAGATGGATTCCTAACACTTCCCTTAGAGAATTTTGTAAACAAATTAGTAGAAAAAACAAAGCATGGAAATGAATTCACAAGAAAAACATGCTACACATTAAACACCGTGATGAATCCCAAATTTAAAGAGCAGAAAAACGCTTTACTAAAATAATATTCAAGGGAAACTTTACAATTCCAATAGAAGCCTCACTTTGCTGCAAAAATCCAACCCCTACACTATGAAATTCATAAAATATATACATTTTCTCATCCTTGTACTAAGGAAATTGAGCTCAACCATTTTCTTAAAAATAGAATTAGTTACATTAAACTTGGGCCAAATTTCTGAAAATAGGTGTTGAAGATGAACTCGTATCTCCCAAACCATAGCACCTGTTACAAAACTGAAATATTTTTTCGTAGATAAGGTCATGTTGGAGAAAAACCTCTCTCAAATTTGGAAAATTCGTTTCCAATTGCTCGAACTCTATTCCACAAAATAATCTCTAAAACAAAAAATCATTAAAAATTTAAATCTGTGAAAATGAGCTGTAAAGATCTAGTCACATATCCCAATTCGTGACATATTTGAATAAACTGAAAGATTTTTTTATTATATGGCACGTGGTTAACAAAAACCTCCTTGGGTTTTCAAAATTACTTTCCATCTTCTGTAAAATGGCTCTGCACTAAAATGACTAAAACAGTAAAAAATATGAAAATTTTTCTTTGTTTTAATGTAGGCTCCAAATATCATTGTATATCTCCCACATAGTTGCACCTGTGCATAAACAGAAGGGGGTTTTTGTTATTTGCTATGTGATGAACAAAAACCTCTTTCACTTTTGAAAAATTCCTTACCATTATTTCACAAACTGATTTTTTACTAAACTTGTCATTGTGTGCAGCAACTGACCTCAAAACATGCATAACCAAGAATCACTCATTCATTTCGATCACATCTTCTAATCCGGGAGCCAGTTATGGGACTGTGACATACCGTTGGAAATATTTCTCCGAGCTTCTTCTAATGGAAACACTTGTGACATGTTTTGTGTTAAACATTCATGTGCAAAACATCTAACAAAACCAGACATAGTAAGAGATCATGTTGATCTCGGGTGACAGGCTACAAAGACTGACACTAACATTGGCTCCAATGGGAATGGTAGCTCCTTGGAGGTGCCAAGAACGGCAGATCTTTGGGAGAGCAGACCAGTGCCTTATCCATTGGGCATGGAATCAATAACTGCAAACCCAAATCAACTCATACCAATCCAAAAACATATACATACTGCAACCTATACATAAACAAATACCGGAAACTGAAATGTTTCCTTTGGCAGCTTATTTATTTACAAATATACCCTACTTTGCTGCAAAACCAATAGATCAAGTAACACTGTAATGCTAGATTAACCAATCAAGTAACTGTGACAAGGATGCTGCTTGAAAGTGCTTCAACCAGGACACAAATGTAAATGCTGACAACCATACATGCACATAACGAGTATGGTTATGTAAAAGACAACTTGATCTATCATTCAAACTGAAAAAAAATTCCATGTACGTTGCAATAGGATCAAAAAAACCAGACTTTGTTTGCTGCCCCAACTCCACAATACATACTTCCAGCTGCACACTATCAATGCAAACATCCACAGGCAGCTCTATTGTTTCTTGTTTTGAAGGAGGGAGAGTTTCTAAGAACTTTTTGGGATCTCGGAATTCATATGATTGGATCTGATCATTTAAATATTGAATATCCTTCTCAATTATTTCAACAAGTAACTCGCAGAAACCAGTTTTAGCTTCAGGAGGAAACTTCGGAGATTTCAAACATTGAAGCACGGCAATGAAAAATTCTTCATCAAATTCAAAATCCACTAACTGATCTCTAACTTCTTTTAAAGCTTCACAAAATGTAGGGTTTGCCACATACCCTACCATTGCATGAATGGATCAGTGAGCACTGGAATCTGTGGATTGATTTGGAGTCGCCAGGTGAATGTTTCAGCCTTCATATGTCTAATTGTTGTCCACCATCAACAATCATATCTGAACTTGATACACGTACTGGGGCAAGAAAATCTACAATTCGAGTGTCACATTCACAAGCTAGACCGGAGATTGACTGAAGCAGCGTTTATCTACTATGCACTCGCAGAGCAAGGGCAGTTCGAAGGCTACCTGACATAACTTCAGGCTCCGTTTGTAGCTTATGAAACAAATAAAACCAATGATTAAACCATTTTGTTCCCCAGTATGGTCGCCACTATGTTAGAGCCTAAATCTACCTCAGGCTGAAAGAAGGTAGAGTTCAGAGTAACATCAAACCACGCTCAGTTTGGTAGCTAGCCCTACCAGATCAGGAGAGGGCTCTCTCCGGGTCAATCTTAGCAAATAATGACCAATAAGGCTTGAGATGACATGAAATGAATGCTAATTTTAGGCTAGGTATATAGGTGAAATGATTTGATTAAAAATTGTGAGTTGAAAACAGCAAGAGAATGGACTATTGGGCTATGAAATTGGGGCTAGTTTCTGCCAGAAAAATTGGGGCAAAGTAATCGCAATGTACAGCCAAATTAAATATATAATGAGAGAATAAAATAGGGAAATGACCGCTGCCCTGTAGGCATCAATCAGGGGATGGATCTACAGTGACAACTTTAGAAGAAAGAGAAGCACCGGGTTACTCAACAGAGCATCTAACAAAGGCTGGATTCTGAAAAGATAACCACTACATCAAACAACATAATCATTATGAGAGGAGCATCGTGCATAGATGGATTCCTAACACTTCTCTTAGAGAATTTTGTAAACAAATTAGCAGAAAAAACAAAGCATGGAAATGAATTTACAAGGAAAACATGCTACACATTAAACACCATGATGAATCCCAAATTTAAAGAGAAGAAAAACGCTTTATTAAAATAATATTCAAGGGAAACTTTACAATTCCAATAGAAGCCTCACTTTTCTGCAAAAATCCAACCCCTACACTATGAAATTCATAAAATATATACATTTTCTTATCCTTGTACTAAGGGAATTGAGCTCAACCATTTTCTTAAAAACAGAATCAGTTACATTAAACTTGGGCCGAATTTCTGACAATAGGTGTTGAAGATGAAATTGCATCTCCCAAACCATAGTACCTGTTACAAAACTGAAAGAGTGTTTTGTAGATAAGGTCATGTTGGAGAAAAACCTCTCTCAAATTTGGAAAATTCGTTTCCAATTGCTCAAAATCGGTTCCACAAAATCATCTCTAAAACAGAAAATCATTAAAAATTTAAATCTGTGAAAATGAGCTGTAAATATCTAGTCACATATCCCAATTCGTGACACCTGTGAATAAACAGAAAGAGGTTTTTGTTATATAGCTCGTTTTTAACAAAAACCTCCTTGGGTTTTTCAAAATTACTTTCCATCTGCTGTAAAATGGCTCTGCACTAAAATGACTAAAACAGTAAAAAATATAAAAATATTGCTTTGTTTTAATGTAGGCTCCAAATAGCATTGTATATCTCCCACATAGTTGCACCTGTGCATAAACTGAAGGAGGTTGTTGTTATTTTCTATGTGATGAACAAAAACCTCTTTCACTTTTGAAAAATTCCTTACCATTATTTCACAAAATGATTTTTTACTAAACTTGTCATTGTGTGCAGCAACTGACCTCAAAACATGCATAACCAAGAATCACTCATTCATTTCGATCACATCTTCTAACCCGGGAGCCGGTTATGGGACTGTGACATACCGTTGGAAATATTTTTCCGAGCTTCTTCTGATGGAAACACTTGTGACATGTTTTGTGCTAAACATTCATGTGCAAAACATCTAACAAAACCAAACATAGTAAGAGCTCATGTTGATCTCGGGTGATAGGCTGCAAAGACTGACACTAACACCAGGGAGGAAGGTATTTGTCCTGCTCCGGGTCCTAAGAAATTTTTCTATTTTTATGAATTCTTCTCACCAATTGTATGAACAAAGATCTGAATAAGAGGGGCAGAGGATGTAATATTCCCAAATGGGAAAACTCAGCTTTACATGCATTAAAAACACATTTTCAGAAATATATGCTATAAAAATCAAAATAAACCCTTGGATCCATTAGATATGACATCATAACACCTAAATCCAAGATAATATCAGAAGCAAATCATATTAGGTGAGGTAAACAAACCTCCCACAACTAGTATAGCCCAAAAACACTAAAACCCCAAAACTACTGCAACATAGAATTACTGCATAAAGAGACAACGCAGTCTAATGAGGGTTTATACTCATAAATTAGAGAGAAAAATAGATTTTCTCATATATTAAACAATATTGCTCAAAAATTTAGATCTAGTCTCCTTTATACAAATCCAAGAAAACCCTTAGGAATAAACCCAAATACAAATGGTGATCTACAGCCCAAGGACTGAAGAGTCACTGAAAACTGAAGAACATGAAGATAGGAGGATGAAATAATATATATCTGATGCATATACACTCCAAGGTCTCCTCCAATGAAAGGCCGAACCCCTTAATCACATGAAAACTCTCAAACAAAGCTACAAGATCCCTCACTGAAGCTGCCCTCCAAAATAACGCAATTCTAGACTGAAATTACATTGTAGGTGATGGAAATAGATTGGCCTAATGAAAAAGATCTGAAATGTTCTCAAGAACCCTCCAAACTGATCTCCCAAGAGAAGGAATCCTTCCCCTATGAAAAACTAGCTCAGAAAGTGGGTTTCTCAACCCTCCACTGCAACACCCTGCAACACAACACAATATTTTGCAGAAACTGCACTATAGCTGAAGAATGAATCTTGGCCAGAATGTTGGATGTGTGGAATGATAGATCATGACTCTCCCAAGAGGCCTCTCAACGAAAGAGATAGAATTCATAAATATGAATACCTTGTGCTAAACAGCACCAACAATCTTAGCTAAACCATTGAAGAGAGAAAAAGTCTGAACAGACATATCAAAATATAATTCATAAGCTAACCCCATATGGCTGCCATCCTATTCCTTATAAAAAATGTGAGCTTTCTCGCCTGGGGTCCCACTCATTAGGGTTTCCATCATCACACAATCAATCTCCCTCCAAAACTGTGTTGTACCTTCATTAATGCCACTCCTCCAAAACTGCGTTGTACCTTCATTAATGCCACTCCTCCAAAACAACGTTGTTTGATTTGGTCAAGGTTGACCTTTTCAACCTGCTATAGCCCTTTTTACACCTAAGGGTATTCAATCCATCTCTTATATAACTGTCTAAACTAATCCACATTCATATTGAGTTGCCTTTATTAATGATCCACTCCTCCCACATTAGTGTTGTTGACTTAGTCAAACTTGACTTTGTCCACATCCATTAATCCTTGTAAACACATGAGAGTGCTAGATCCAGTTATTATAATGATCCATTTTCACATCAAGATGGATTTTATGCTTATTCAAGATAGGTATGGATCTCCTTTCCCATTTATTCATCTAACTAGGTGCTAAAAGCAAAATCAATATTCCTATTAGCTGCATGCTAATTTAGGAATATTACAATACTCCACTCCCAAATGTTGCTTGTCCTTAAGCAACTGCAAATATAGAACTAAATATCCTCCTCTCCTCCTCCTGTAGCATCCTCATATGATAAATTCCTCCAAGGAACAAGATGTTGTCTCATCAATACATCTCCAAGTTGCCCCTCCCAAGTACGCAAGCTAGCTTTTGGAGACCATCCCAAATAGCTATCATCATGTAGAAGTAAAACACCCATGGAGGCAGAAATGTGTTGTCTAGAGGTCTTCTTGAGGCATGATATCTTATATATATTGCAGTCTATCATCCCCATGTGAGTCTCCCATCCCCAAGCTATCATCCATACAAAATGAGTCACCCTCCAAAATGGTAACTCATGAAAAATCTCCTCCACCTTTGGCTCCTACAATGTAGGTGGGCTGAATAACTAAGCATGGTAGAAAAAATAGCCTACCCCACGCTGTCTCTCTCTCCACTTATGATAAGTGCAGAGTAGTTGTTGATCTTGGGCTGCAATAATGTTTCCCTCAAGTGGCAAGAAGAAGACTGGATCTTCAAAGATCCTCCCCATATCATCATGAATCATGCTGGCCCAATCCATCCCATACAAAGAGAATGGTACATCATCACCATATGGTATCCAAATCAGAAAAATTCTGAAGGTTATATCCAAGTTTGGATGGTCCCAGTGGTGTTCCCAGTGGATACAACGCAGTCTTTACAACTGTTGTTTTGGAACATCATGTGGAAAATTGTCCTCCAACAAGTTACTAGATGTGCATGTTTTCTCATCTACTATGTGGTAGTAAGTAGCATTATATATCAGCTGAGCATAATAAGAATAACAACACACTTTCCTGAAGTCATGCAAGGAAGGATTATCTCCATCACCAATGTTGGTCCTAGAATGACCATGAAACCCATAAATAATCTTCCCTCTTGTGGAGCAATGCACTGTACATAGATGGTGAGATAATGTAAATACTCAATGAAATGATCAATAAGTATAGAAATACATTTCTTACCATGCATAGTGAGTAGGATGAAAGTGAGGTCCATGGATGATTCCTCCCATGATAATCTTCTCATAAAAGTCTACAAAGTGAAGGGATGCTTACTCCCCTTGGAACACTCCATCAATAGAAACATACCCCCAAGTGACAGTGTTGTTGGACTTAGTGATAAGGCTCTTGTCACTCCATGACTCCTTTCTTTGACATGTCACATGCCAAAGTTATCCACCATCATGCTGCTATGTGGGGAGATCTCCTTACTATGTGGAAGCACCTCCTTATCCTCCAATGCTGAAGGGTAACCTCTTTGCATTTTGATTGTGCCATCCCTTTCTCCCAAAACATCATTCCAAGTATGGGAAAAAATCTACCCATACTCTCCCAAGAGAAGCCAAAGCAACAATAACTCTTACTGCTCCCTTGTTGGAACGGGGTCTCCTAACAAGCTGCAAAACTGGTCCATTTTGATTGCTTTTGATTATATTTAGTATAGCGCAGGGGTTTTGGGGGGGGTCAAAGCCCCAAACGCATTGTAATGGTTCAAAGGGTAAACTAGGGGTCCGAAAACCATGGGTTGCAGACCATAGGAAAGTCGGAGCTATATTGTTATAAATAGAGATTATTTTGCATCGAAAAGGATAGGAATTGATGAGATATTGATGCGATATGTTGCTTAAACTGTCGGTTTAGGTTTTGGGGAACGGACTCCTGCTAGATGTGTGTGCGGAGATCCTAGTCCAGCTATGTGCGGACCCTGCTGCTGTGTGCGCAGGTTGGGAAGGGAATTGTAAGGAAAGATTGTTGAATGAATGAATGCGAAGGATTATTAGAGATCTGAATCTGTGAGTTCTGTTATGTGAATTGTTGATAATTTCTGTGTTATGTATTTTTTGTCTTGAAGCTGTGAAAGATCTGTGTACTGAGCTCTTGGATCTAGATATGTTATGTTCTGTATATGTACTACTGTGTTGATGATATAATAAGCCTATAACTGTAGATCTAGTGCACATGGACGCGAATAGAAACATAATTAACCCTGCGCAGGACAAGGTAATATGGGAATTACAGATACAGGACGTAACCTTGCTTGCCTTACCCATCCTTTCTTAGGGGGAAAAAACCTGGTTCCAGCACCCACCCATACTACTTCGGGTGAGATGGAAAACCTTGCACACCGAACCTGGGTCAGGACCCCTCAAGCCAACAAATGGTTCCGTTGCCAGGACCGGAAGAGGTCTAAGAGAGGAATCGGGTAATGACAAGAGAATACTAGAAGCCTGAAAGAAAAGAGATCGAATATTGGTTTGAAAGAAAAATCCAGGAATTCGCAGTAAAATAAAATCACAGTGAGAAGTTAACAGCAGAAAGGTGGAAAAATACGTACATCCTTACTGAAAGCTATAATATATTCTATGTGACCTTTGCGATTGAACTCCAGGAGTGGCTGGCCAGACTAGTGGAATTACAGAAGTGCTGGAAGGATGAGCGGGTCACTCTGTGGACCCCAGAGTTGCTCGAACAGCTTGAAAAACTGATAATACTATCACACGCATGGTGGATTACTGGGTGGATAGTGTGCTGGGAATATTTGTGACGGAATTTGCCATTGATCAGTTTGTATCATAATCTGAGGCCGAACGACGATTCTTCAAGGGATTTCGAGGCAAGTTTTTGAGGACGTTACGATTGCTGATCAAGAAATCACTGTGCGAAAATAGCATCTTGTGTAGTCATACAGACTGAATGACCTCAGATCTAGACGGAAGCACAAAACGCAGAGGTAAATACTATCGAACCAACCTTGACAGAGGGAGATCCGCTTACAATCCGTTGCAGGAACCAACTGCACAAGATCCCCCAGGCATGTCGCCACCTAGGCCGCACAAAGGTAAGAATTCGCCTATACCACCACCCTCCCTAGATGGTGATATGGCTGCACACCTGAAACTGCCCACCTTCAAGGGGGTAGGAGATGAGGATATGGACTGATTTTGGTTTGTGGAAGACTCTGTCTAGATTGTGCAAAATGTGGCAAGCGACACGATAAAGAGGGCGCAACTATCTTTAGGATTCGTAGACAGAGCTCTGGACTGGTATATGCGATATGTTGCCTAGAATGGGACCGCCTCCATTTAAGATATCAAAGATGCTCTGAAGCAACGATTCCAAAAACCAAAATCTTATTCCTAGTTGGTAGTGGAAGTAGAGGACTTCAAACAAGGTGTGTCTAAGTCAGTATGGGAGGCTGATCAGTGATTGAAGAAGGAAATCAGGTAAGGAGGGTTCGAATATGATGATAGACAACATATTGAGTGGTTCATCGCTATGTTATTACCTCACTTGCGCACACCAATGAGTCATCACACCTTTGAATCACAGGAGAAATCTATGTAAGTTGCCATGAAATTGGAAGCTGCACCCCGGGAGGATACGTCGGCAGGGGTACAACAAATCCAGGAACAAATTGGGGCTATGCATATGGAGATACAAAACTTGTGAAAAGAACAAGGAAAGGACATCTGCGCAGACCTCTGGTGCATACAATGCTGGCTGTCTGGCCATACGAAGGATCAGTGTCCTTTGCTGACCAATTATATGCAAGTAGGAGGACCCAGTCTGATATGCCCAAGGGCAAGTAGAGAACCTGTCCTGTTGAGACTAGGATCAAGCGGATCTGTGCTTTAGTGTGATGACTGTTGGGTAGTAGGACTTTATGATATAAACCACTGCCCCCGGCTAGGTGCATATGTCCCAGAACTGAAGCAACAATGGTGCCGATTCTGCCGATCAGTGGGACATGATGAGCAGAATTGTCACACATATGACTTAATGATGGATCGTGTGAACTTATATAGGGTGCAATCAGACCCTGCATCGCCATGACTTGCTGCGCACTTTGGAGGATCACTGGCCCAAGGCAGAGGAGGTCGGGGAGGAAGCGCAGGTAGAGGACGTGGGCAGCTAATCTGTTATAACTATGGGAAATAGGGCACTTTGCCAGAGAATTCCCTAATCCCACCAGGACATCGTGCAAGTATTGTAGACAGCTGGATCATGAGGTAGAAGACTACCCAATTTTAATAGCCAAGATGCAGGAAAAGCAGCCCACCCAGATGCAGAACGTACAAAGAGTTAAAACTGAGTTAAGGAAGGCAGATCCAAGTGTAAAGGCTATGACACGTAGTGGGATGGTCACCCAGGGAGCTGAGGGACCTCTCGGGAAGGAGTGTCATTCAAAGAACAAGCACCATTGGCGACCTTCGCACAGCCTCAGATAGAAGAAGGAGTTGAGCCCTTTTTAAAGTCATGTCTGAAGTTACTAAGGAATCCGCAGGCCATAGAAAATATCCTAGCATTACTGAATACCTACGCAGCTCAGCCCAAATTAATCCTTCAGACAAAGGATGTACACAAGTTGTACAGCCATAAGAAATGCACCAGGAGAGATATGCGATTGACTGCACAGATCAGAGACTATGAGATGGATCAGGTTATCTTAGATCTTGGATCGGATGTTTACGTCTTACCAAAAAAAACATACCAACGAATGGGAGAGCCTAAGTTGGAATGGTCCACTATTCAACTATGAATGGAAAATCAACAAAATATCATCCCTTTGGGTAGGTTACCGAAATTCATGGTGGACATCGCAGGGGTACGAGTCCTGGCTGATTTTGAAGTAATAGAAATAGTAGAAGATGCGGACCCCTACCCTGTGCTCCTTGGACTGGATTGGGCAATAGACATGGGAGGTGTCATCAACATCAAAAAACACAGCATGGTGTTTGAAAAAACAAGGTATACGTGTCATAGTACCACTAGACCCAACATAAGGTGCACTGTACATAGAGCTAGCCTATGAAAAGGAGGACTTGGATCACATTTATAAGATAACTGCGCAGGACGAAGATCGGGTTAACCCCATAGATGAAGGAATGCTCTTTTGGGAAAAGGACAGTGAATTTTTTTTCGATTCCAATGAGGAGCTGGAGAATTGGCAAGGTCGGTTGCATGAGGTTTCAGCACTTCGAAGCCTTCAAACCATCAGGAATTTCTGTCGCATCTCTACCATAGAAATAACCTCACACTGCCAAGAAAACGCAGGTGAATATCAGCAGCCTGATGAACTGAAGAGTCCTACGGAATGTCAGACAGAAGCATCACCATTGACCCTATGCGAAACACCTATGCTAGGACCGGTATTCTTTACTCAGGGGAAGTACTGGAGTAGGGTGATCCCGCGCATAGGGACCCCTATGGCCAGATGGGCTCCGAAGTCAGATGACCTACGCGGATACCTTCTGATGTATAACACTCAAAAGTCCGGTCGAACCTTGCCTGAACATAATTACTGGGGTACCACAGACTTTAGTACGTGTAGGATTATAGACCTGTCTGAAAATCTGCAAACATCTCAAGTAATAAATGACATCAGGACGTATGACGCAGCCGTCTCACATAGGGACTTCCTACTAGCGAGTGAAATAAAGGCCTCGACAAGACTACTAACCAATTTGCAGGTACACCTCGCCTCTACCCTCACTCCAGGTACGCAAATGATATACAAGCGTCATCTATGGTCTGATAACTCATGGACACGACCTAGGGCACGACGAACAACCGCCTACATGTCCTGAATTTATAAGAAAAGACCCCCGCAAGTACGACAAACAAGCAGCAGGTCATCAATGCAATAATTAATGGAAAGAATGGTATGCAATATTAAGGGTACGTGCCATGAATGAGCTCCCTCACCAATTAATAAATCTGGAGGGGGTACGGATGGTTAGAAAGCTTCGCACCAGGCTATTTACTCACCGTTCGACAAGCTCTGGCTATCTGCGTTCCGGGTTTTTATGTTCATCCATATTCTCTGTAACGTTCACCTTTCTGTTAAAAAGATCGACCCAAACCTACTGAAAGAACTAGTGCGAGGACCTAGGACTACTGAGTGCAATTATAGGATGGAGCTCGAGCTTCTGACAACGAGGATTGTTAGTGGCCCACAAGAAACGCTAAGATACTGGGACATGATGCAATTTCTCTGCAGCTCCCAAGCGCCACCTACCCGGAGCAATGTATGTTTACTCCCTCGTGCTGCCATAATTCACACTCCTAACCTAACTACTGGGGATGTCCAACTAGACTTAGCACAGCTATCTAGTGCAGAGCTACAATGACTATCCTCCAGAGTGATGTGGGAGGTTCACTTTCGTGATCGGGACAGGTAGCAGCAGTACGACATACCTCCAGAAGTCCGGGCCCAGCGGATTGTCGTGGTCAGAGACGCAATGCATATCATTAAGGAGCAGATTACGTAGGGAGCACAATTGGTTGAAACAGCTATAGAGCTATGGATGACAGTGCAACACCATTCCACGATTCAGCATATCCAGCAGGAATTACAGCAGGCAAAAGCTATTCTAGATCAAGTCTGAGCCTCCACACCTTCCCTTAGTTTCACACAATGCCTAACCGCCATGGATAGGATTGAGGACCTTCGGCACTCCAAGAAATTTGTTTGAAAATGGTTGAAGCCATGGTCTGTGTTAGTCATCAGTATTTTTTTTTACCTGTTAGTGATGACTAGTTCAACAACGTAGTTTTCCAACAGCTGATCTTAAAATTTGTCAAATTTTCCAGCTGGGAAAACACCCATAAAACTTTTTGCTCTCCTTAATTTTCAATT